>WAAD01011751.1:0-171024 GCA_013389945.1 Fregata magnificens
GACTCCCAGCAGGATGTCCGCCTCATTGGCCTTCCAAATTTCCCATTGATATGAATGGAACCTTGAGACCTGGCTCATGTTTTGGCAGCCTGAGCTGTTACAATGCCTCTGGACAAATCAGAATACCATAAACCTGATTTATTTAACCCTTTTTAGGGCATCTATAACAGTTTGCTTAATCTTGAACGTATAGAATCTAAAGTAAAGATGTGCTTATATTAATCAGGTTGCTAGAAGAGAAGCAAGATTATAATCAAATGATATCTGCCCTCAAAAAAAAAAAAAAAAGGATCAGCCTGGCATATGAAAAAAATGGTGGGGCAGAGGAGGGAGGCAAGAAAGCAGATGATATTCCTAGTATTTTTTTTTGCGTATGGCACTTCAGTAGATTCTGTTTAGCTCTACGGAAAGTGATATATTCGAAAAGAAAGGATGTTTCCCAGATTCCAGCTGGGCTCTTGCAGCCCCCCAAAGGAGTTCTAAACCAGGTTCTCGTTGAAAAAAAGACAGCTTAGCAATAGAAACAGAGCTGTAGCTGAATGGACCTTATTTTCCAGTTTTAATGTATCCTGGATACCAGGCTATTTCCCCAAACATCTTAATAAAGTGAAAAGTGGAATTTTAGATTTCGGATTCTGCTGAATATATGTGTATGGGTTGTCGCATAAGAAATCAATAGCTATGCTGCAGTCATGGGACTGCTCACTGTATAAACACATGCATTTGTTTTCTGAAATGCAGGAATAAAATAGAAGATGGAGAGTGAGACAAAAGGTGCCAGTGAGTAATGGGACTGCACAAGAGTTTCATAAAATTGTAACATGATTTGATGGACGTTTCAAGTGTTACTTTGAAGGGAAGTTAGATGTGTGAGTTCAAATGAGCTTGTAATATCGACGAAAACTCACGCACTGTACACAGCATGGAATACCCATCTGCCGCTGGGTAGCCGCTGCAGTGTGAGTCTTTAGTATGAAAACCATAAGTTTAATGGAGACAGCTGAGGGCCAGCTTGAGTCCAGGATGGCCATAACCTTGCTCATTGGCATTTGTCAACTTCTGTCAGCTGTCTCTGTGACGTTGACATAAACATGGCTATGTCAAGCTATAAGCAAAGCTCTGTACCAATATAGTTTAGTTCACTTATTTTAGCTCTGAGAATGACTGGGCACTGATAGCTGTAACAGACTAGTTCCTGGCATAGTCTTTTAAACACATTTTACAGTAATTTGAATAGCTTGTCTATTTAAAGGCATTTTTGGCTTGATACAATTTTAAGTCAGGTTTAAAGCTACTAGTTAACTAACTTAAAAAAGAAAAAACATTTAAAAAAACCCCCAAACAACCCGCCTCCTAAAATTCCAGGCATCAATGACATGACACTCTTCCAGGATGTCTAGGCCAAATTCTTCAAATCTTCTGAACCTGTACTCCAGATATATACATGGGCATCCAGTCAGCATGCACAAGAAATTGCACATCTAGCTACAGTTCTGGCACTGGTGCAATGGGCATGTATGCCCCCATGTAAAACAGTGGCCAAGATTTCTCCTCAGTTGCCTCAGTGTAAGCATGGAATAGCTCTCCACCATCTTCAGTACCAGATCTAAAGCAGTGCAAAACAGATGGACGCAGTTTCAGAGCTGCATTTGAATCAGAATGCTACCATTTTGAGTGTAAAAGTGTTTTATTTGAATGAAAGCTGATATTTCTTAGAAAAGATAAGGTTTTATTTAAAAAAAATGATTATTAGAAATAATTATGTCAGAAATATTACCTTTGCCTGCATAGAGGCAAGTATATATATTTTAGTAATATGTTTAAATTATGTCAGAAAGCATATTTTTGTAATGATTATTAGGGGTTACATGACAGTAGTTATTTCATTATTCATATTCAATATTAACAATTTATTAAACTGTAATAAAAGTACTAAGCCCCATCCATTGCAGGTTGAAAGTTAGGACTGTGAAACGTTATCCTTGAAACCTATTAAAGGTGGAGAGTTAGGAGAATGTAAAAAAGAGGAGAAAGTTAGGATGATATTTCTGAGAATCTAACGATGATAGAAGAATACTATTCATTAGACAGTATTTTTATTTTATCTTCCTTCTGATTCATTAAAGGTGCCTAGGTGGTTTTTATACTATGCCTGAGTTTGTGCTAAAATATGATGTGGAAAGGCGAGAAGAGTTCTCCAGATATGCTACTAGAATGACACTTGGGTCTACCTTTTGTCTTGACCTTGCCAGTTACCAGCTTGGTGACACATCACGTCTTTATACCTGTGCTGAGCTCAGGCTTTGGCTGGTTTGTCTATTTTAACTATAAGCTCTTCAGAGCAGTATGTTCTGCTGGCTTGCAACAAGAACAACTGGGTTATGTGCTTGGTAACTGCAGCTCTTGTTGTAGAAATGCAAATAAAAGTAGTCACATTAGTAAGTGTAAAAATTACATATTCAGAAAAACCCAAATCCCAGCAACACCACCTCATCTCCAGCTGCTGTCTTCCTGCTCTCTAGTACAGTCCGTAATTGCCATCCCAACTCAACATCAATGGCATCCTTCTGCAGTGAAGTCTGCAGTCCTGTGTTCTTCAGGTCACTGCTTCCCAACTAAAGCTGGATTTTCTGGGCTCTGAGCATGTGGAGCACGGGCAGAGGAGTGAGGGCTGAGCTCTCTGGAAGTCGAGTCATGTATGCTGCACTGTGTCTTGTAGAGTTGGTAAAAGCAAAGTTTGTTGGACTAAGCAAAGACGTAAATCTGCTAGTCAGGGTCTGTTGTTGGGAGTGCCAGTTTAGTTCCCTCACTACTCATTTTAAATTGAAAGATGATCAAAAGGGAGGTGGTAGTCTCTGCAAAGGCCAGATTAAATATGAGTGCATGTGTATGAGCTGGAGAGCAATTGGTCTTTCCATGATATTGTTAGAACAAAAATGTTGACTCCATTTTTTAATGTGGTTGATAGTGCCTAAATTCTCTGTAGCAAGTTGGGGGGGTGAAAATCTCAGTCTTTCACAAAGGAATTTGTTATCTTTTTACCTTAATTTTGCAGCTGGTGACCGCAGCATGCAGAAGGGAAGTGATACGCCTTAAGGATTACATTAGACTGATGAAAATAGAGCATCCCAGGAGGTATTTAAAAGACGTGGAGATGTGGGATTTAGGGACCTAGTTTAGTGGTGGACTTCGCACTGTTAGGTTTACAGTTGAACTCGATGATCTTAAAGGTCTTTTCCAATCTAAGTGATTCTATGATTCTATGATTCTATAAATCACCTGGGTCCTAGCCCATTGCACTGTCAGAAAAGAGACATGACTTGAGGGTCTTATGTCTAAAACACAGTGCATTGCTTTGAAAAAAAAGAGTTATTTGCCATGCTGAAAATTTCCAAAGTTGGCTATTTAGAATAAAAGCTAAAAATTTGCCTTGTTATAGAGTAATTTTTATGGTAGGTAGCTTCCAAAATTTAGGGGTTACTTTTGCTTGTTTTTATTTTATGAGATTGTGTAACAATGAGGAACTCACAAACTGAAATTAATTGATAATTATTCCTGGAAGGAGTATTAAAGTCACCTCACAGGGGCGTAGACGAGGGCAGGGAGAAGCCAGGAAGGCTAACAGTGCTCAGGATCAAAACTTGGTTGTGCTTGTGCCCAGGATCTTGCCATGACTTATGGTACATCTCCTCCTTAGAAGGAGAAGGGAGGATGAACACCTCTGCCATTTCTGAAAGTACTGTGGCTAGGAAAATTGCATAGATTTAACTTCCATCTCTATTAAGCTATGTTGACAAACCAGACTATTGGCCATTTTTATGGAGTATTAGTAATTAACTAGGTAGCCTGATTATCGGAGCTACTTTGGCCTCCCAGGAGAAAACGATTAGAAATCCATTTCCACATATTATTTAAAATAAAAATACTGCACAAAGACAGATTTTATTGGCTTGGCCAATGGTTTGCAAATGAATAGTAGGATACAATGCATTGCTGTTTGAAGTTGCATTCGGTGGCTTTTAATCAGCTCCCAGTGTTTATGGATCAGATGGAGCATAATCTGTTTATTTACTTTTTCCTGCGCAAAGCGTCACTTTGATGCCAGTCTGCTGAGACTGGCAGAGACACAGTTGCATCATTAGAGCAAAGGTGCCAAAAGGGATGTTTGGCTCTTTCAGGTCTCCAGCTCTTCAATCCTGTTTGTGCCAGCGGGCAATATTTATTAAATACGCTGAAAACCAATTTCATCTGATTTAAATTACACTGGCAGCATAAAATTGTATGTGATTAGCAGAGAGAGCTGCTGGTATGGGCACAGGACAGGTTACAGGAATCCTTAAAGTCTGATTGCCATGCTAGCTGCAGATCGCAGCACCTCACTTTAGACATGACTACATGAATGGGCACAGGTAGATCAGCCCTTGTGGTCCTCTGCATTGTCTGGATGAAAACCAGCTCTGGTTCAGACCTTGTGGAGATGTCCTGCCTGGATCTATCAGTCTGAAGGGCAGAAGGTTGCATCTCTGGCTAAGGAGAGCTACCCACTTTATTTCAGGGATGCTCCAGGGTTGTTCTAGGGTTGTGCTGGATGGAGGTTCTCCTGCAAGTCTCTGTTCAGGTACAGGATAGGACCTTTACTACCATGGAGCAGAGATTATGTTCCTCTCCCTCCTGTGGTGGAGTAGCTGATAGGGCTTTGTACCTCCTGGAGTTCTAGCTGCCATTCAGTGCTCTTGTAATGATGGGCAGAATCATGCTGGAAATATTTCTCAAGGGCTTGCAAGAGAAATGGCTCTCTGTGTTGCTTTAAAACTGTTGCTTTTCACTTTTAAGGATAAAAATGCAGCTAGTTGCTGCTCTTGAGGGCATCATTAATCAGGTCTGACTGAATGCTCATCAGTTTAGTAGATTTATGTGTATTTATTGTCATTGTAACATTTCATGTGCCATTACATCCATTACGCAGAGTCCGTGCAAACCTAGGCAGATGCAGATTCAAGGCTTGCCAGGTGTATTTTTCCTTTGCTGAGTCAGGGACAGATTTTACCCAGCCAAGCCAGAGAGTCTGGGCTGGCTTTATAAATTAAGATATATTTAATGTTGATAGTGTTTGAAATAATAGGTGAGGGCGCAAACTGAAATAAGAATCCGGTTCTGCTCAGCATTGTAAGAGTACATAGTAAGAAGAGTTTTACAGTCTAAACAGGTATATACAGGGGAACGTTTGGGAAAAGTCACAGAATAACAAAGTGATGTGTGCAAGATCTCACAGCAGATTGGTTGCAAATCTTGGCGTGAACCCGTAACTCCTGCTTTCTGGGGCTGTTCCCTTGTTTCTCTCCAGCTCTTCCTGCCAATACAGAGTTATCGTCCATACATGGATACACAGATGCCACAGTGGATGGCAAAGCCAGATCTTCAGCTCATTAGAAAATCAATGCTTTTTTGTGATGCCAATAGGGCTACGCTGATTTAACGTATATGAAGACTTGTCACTATGCTTATGTTAAAGTTTTCTAGTATTTTTAAGATACACCACTCTGAAGTCAGGACTTTCAAAATTTCCTGCCTAATTTAGGCATTAAATCTATACGTAGGCTGAGAAGTGTATGGCCTGATTTTTGATGAGTGATTCCACTGGGAGCAGTGGTTGCCTGAATCCTTTGTAGCTCAAATCACTCATGTCATTGCCTACCTATGAATGTGGGTGTTTAACTTCAGGCCACATAGTTTGAAAAATTTGTCTCAAGTATTGCTGTTGGCTGCTAGACATTTCAGCGTAGCCAAACATTCCTGTTGCCTTTGTTCAGTTCACCCATCCATCCTTCTGAGTTTTCTTTGTTATGGTGCATAACTCTTACATTAGTTTGACCTTCTGTAAACAGATAACCTTTGCAAAATTCAGTTTAGCCTTTCCATAGGTTCAGAATAGGAATGGATCAGGTTCTATATTTGGGTCTTTATCCCACTGGACTGTTGCTAACTTAAATGGTACAGGACAAATCACCTGTAAAAGTAAATTGGCAAAAATGCCTTCATTGAATTAAGCATAATGTTCTCAGGTAGGTTCTCATTCTCAAGTTGTCTTACTTCTAAAATCAGCTTATTTCTGAGGATGGTTACTTTCAGCTCAGTTGCCAACATCCTTTAATTTTCAACAGTGCTTTGAAATGACCTCACAAGGTGATATAATAACTTTTTACAAGGAGATCTGGAGACTATAGGAACATGTCGGGCTGGTATTTCACTTACATTTGGAGGTACTGTGTGACATATTAACACCGCAGACACATCTGCTATTCCTAAGGGGCTGAGGAAACTTCAGTCTCAGGCAGATGCAATACTCAGGGTTGACAGAGCAGACAAAGGATCACCACAAGTTACAATAGCAGTTGAGAGGTGGATGCAGGGGAATTGAGCAGGGCTTATCATGGTGCTGCATGATGTGCAAAGTAACATAAAGCATGTGGCTATGTTTAGTGACTTAGAAATAAGGCATAGATGATGATGCACTAAATACATATCCTGAATATAAAGGAGTGACTGTTTATGGCTTAACTTCTGTCACTCTCCCAATAGCTTGAAGTCTGGTTCACAGTGACCGTACCTCTATAATTCCACTGAGCTTGAGCTCCTCTACAAGACCATAAGGGTCATTAAAAACATGAGAGGTTGCTAGCCAAGTCATAGTTTTGCCTAGAAGTTCTGAAACATGAAATCCACAGAATCAGTAATGTTCTGTGGGGTTTTGCATTTATTTTGTTTTTAAACTCCTAAACAGTTGTTACATGCAGCTGACAGATCTGGCAAGGTTTTGAACTCTGCAAACAGCTTTTGATGCCTGTCTTTTATAGTCATGTAACTAATCAGTATCGCCTGCATTATTTTTTAATAAACAACTTGTTCCTCCTTTTTGAAAGCTTCTTTAGGGTTTTCTTTTCAGTTTGAAATGTAAGTTATCTGCTGTAGAGACTAATCTTTCTGTCCTCTGCCTGTGTCATGGTTTCTAGTACCCTTAATAACCAATAAAAAAAAGAATCTCTACTCCCTTGTTCTCCTCTTTCTTGGTCTTGTGTAAAATTCTTATTTTGTACCATATAATTGCAATTTGATTTGACCATTTACTTACTTTATTTTGATCATTATCTTCCTACTGTGTTCTCTCTTCATTTTTCTTTTGCTTCAAAGCTGCCTAATACTGAATTAAAAGAATAAGAGCAGTTAACAATGGCAAAGTAGTGCATTATCACTTACAGCAAATTGAGTCATTCATTCCACTGGTTTTGGTGGCCGCCAGTTCAGGACCTCTGTACCTGCAAACCATTTCTCACTAACACCTGAATGCAGAACTATCTGTAGGTATAGGCAAAAATAGTTGCCTGAGATAGCAGATTGCTCTGGAGCAGTCACGTGGTCATGACCTTCTGATAGCTCTGCCTGTGCCAGAGCACTGCAAAATCAGGCTGGCTGCAGCTTTTAATGGAGCTGACGATAGGGTGGTTGATAGGCTGGGGGGCAGCACCTGTTGTTGGCGGTGAGCACAGGCTTCTCCCCTTCCCCAGACAGCAAAAAGAGCACCGAAAACAAATCTTCAGAGCTCAATGCTGGGTCTCTCACCCAGTTCTGTCTCCATCTCTTTTCCTTCCAACAGCTTGGGAATTATAGCTTTGTCTTGATCAAGACACTCACTCCTTTGATTCAGCTTTGCTAATGCTGAATAGAAGCCTCAAGTTTGAGGAGAAAACTTTCCAAAGCTCCTCAGAAACTCAAGAACATAAAAGTCACGGCTATTTTCAGTGTAATGAGGCTCTAAATCCTTCAATCATTTGAAATCTCCTTCCTAATACATAAATTCAGTTAAACCACAGTAATACAGCCTTGTGGTTTTGGCAGTTTGCTTTTAAAGTTCACCCACCACTGAAAATTTTCTTACTGGAACAGTCCCTGACATGACCACAGGTTGGACTATGGGTGTCTGCAATTTAGCAAAATTATTTAGGGAATAAAGCTAGGTGTGCTGTGGGCTAACTCTGCTCCCCTTGAAGGCAGTAATAGAGACAGTTGAATGGAGCATCTTTGCCTATCCTGAGTACTTTTGACATATATAATGCACTAACAAAGTGATGGTTTGCAAATAAAGCAGAGATGTAAGCCTTTCCTCTAATGCCTGACCTCAGCAGTGGGGAGATGATCTTCTCAAGTCCCATGTAGGAGAGCTAAAGCATGATATAATTTGAGTAGATGCTGGCAACCACCAGTTGCAGCATCAAGGGAGAGGACCGACAGGATGTGCCGGGAGGCTGGGTCCAGCCCCGCAGGCTGTGCCAGCAGAGCTTTGTGGGACGGAGCACTTTCTTTGGGTACTGTCACATCTGTTCTGACTTACTGTACCAGAAATCCCTTCTCATGCTGGTGTTAGAGGGATTTTCCTTTCTTCAGAGATGACTCTCCTCAAAGGCTGCATTCTTACTAACGGTCCAGAGCCTGTTTTCTGCCTCCTACTCCACATGACACAGCACGTGACAAAATTCTTTCTCTGTGTTTGGACTCATAGTAGGCAATATCGGCAGGACTGCAGCCACGCTGCTTCTGCATGTGCTCTATCATCTGCACTTAATTATAGATTAAGTTTTATTTCTGTCAGCTTTGTCAAAAGCTTTTGTAAAAAGCTAAATTTAAATAAAAAGATGAAGAAAGAATCATCTCTGAGAACTCGCCAATAAAGAGATGTTGCTCTGCATTTGTTGCATTTGTGGGGGTATGTCCAGTGTTGTGTAATGGCATATTAGCTATGAGCTAGTAGCAAAATATGGATAGCCTTTCAGCTGTCCAAAGTATAACAATTTTAGTGGAACGGGAGAGAAAGCAAAGGATTGGAGGTGGTTTTGGGATCAACTGTCCAGAGGAAACAGGGTAACATTTAATTTCCTAAACTACATTGATCCAGCTTGCTGAAAATAAGTCAAAGAAGGGATAATTTTCACATTTCATTTAAATTATAGGAAGACCTTGTAAATTAATTTATTGGTAGTCAGGTAAAGTTTAATTACACTCTCCAAAGGGAAGGTGGCATCTTTCTCAGTACTGCTCCCCTGTGGGTAACTTTCAGAAACAGATTCAGAACATAGTTAAATCATAGACTCTGGAGGCTGAATTGGCTCTCTGACCATTTATAATCCAATTAACAAGAAATAAATAAACAAACACACAAAGAAATCCCAAGCCCCATCCAAATTGTCAACACAGACAAAAAAATGCATTGAAGTTTAACTCCCATAAACTTTTCTTTAATGAAGAGGATGCACTAAAGTAAATGCCACAAAATTGCTTCTTTTAGCAAACTGTAGGTATAAGCATATTTGGGATTTGAGATTTTTTTCTGAAGTGCCTGATAGTCCCCAATATCTTTCCAGTCAACTCCCTGTTATTGTTCTCCTGTTTTTTGCAAAACACAAACAAGAAAATGAAAAGCATTACATTTCATCATATGCAGCAGGATTTAAAGCTGCTTTGAAGAAATTGCACCTCATTATCTGGAAATACAGCTATCCAGTCTGAAAACAGCCCAGGATGATAGAATGCAGCAACTTGTCTATTTAGAAACACAAGCAACTGTAAGTTTATTTCCCTAGTGCTCCGTTCTCCATTGGTTCCCCACTGAATACAGAATGAACTTAAATATTTCTGCCTTACGTTCAAAACCCTACAGGGTTTTGCTGGGTTTTTTTCTTAGCTGTAATAGGGACCTACTATATTAGGTAGTTCGCAAAGTCATATCTGGACAGTCCCTCCCCTGGCACCATTGAGGAAACAAAATAAGAGGACTAGATTGAGTGATGACTTTTGGGCAAGTTCACAAAACAAGCCAGGAATGGAGCCAAATCCTGTGACATTCACACTAGTTTCATAGCAGCCAAGTCACACTGGCTGCCAAAGCTACTCAAGTAAGCACAACTTTCTCTGCAAGCATCATCTTTTATAAGAACTTCTACTGTAATAGTGAAATTTCTAATCTCAGGACGCAAAACAGGATACTCTTTTATGTCAGTTGCAAAATTTATTTTAGCAAGCAATTAGAATATCAGCCCAGGAAGATCTGTCAGACATGCTTGTTCTTTTGATTTAGCTTTCCAACAATCAACACATTTTTCCAAATCTCAAGCCTAAGAAGGAGAAGAAAGAAGAAGAAAAGATGCGGGAGAAAATCATTATTTCATTAAAAATCATCCAGCATCTAGACAGCACAGAGTTGAAGGTAATATGCACAACTAGATTTATAGGAAGGAACATGTGGGACAAAATTTTGTTAAATATTACTTATTGTTCTTAGAATGTGTCATTTGGTCATCTTGAAACTCTTTTACATCCTACCTTCTCCAATTTGAAACTTGAACCTGAAAAGCTTCCTGTTTACCTCTTGGTACCGTGTTTATATTTGATGTGTGCATCCGCATCTGCATCTGCATGCCCAGGTGGGCTGATGGCCACTTGGGGGCCTACTTTTTCAAATAGGTTCCCAGCTAAATGGATACATACGCAAACTTGTTTTGAAACTGTACTTCTAGAAGAAGACCTAGGAGATCAACTTCTTGGTTGCTATAAATTTGGTCAGCAAAGGATTACTGGACAGACACCAGGCATCCTTCCCATGTGCCCTGGACGGTACCCAGAACCCAAACCATGTGATGCAGCCTTCACCATTGACATAGGGGCTGCATCTATCTCAGTGATTGTAGAAAACTATAAATATTTGTCTTCCATGATCTACATTAAGGAGGTAAATGCTTACCTTAATTATGAACAAAGTGCAGCAGCTGCGTGTCTGGGCAGAGGTACTTCTAAAGGGATGTCCACTTAAATGTTTCTTTGTTTGAAGCTTCAACCTGTTACTTATCTTTTTTTAATAACCAGCTACCTATGTTGCCCAGGTGTGTTGATGAGCTAGTACTTAAAAAATAAAAGAACTGTGATTATAATCCATATTGTTGTTAATAAAAAACACATTTGACTGAGACAAAGCTTGGATCACATGAATATGTAACTGCATTATAACAGATCTGCCAAGAGGTTTGCAGGATTGTAGGCAGAAGATGAAGTAATTAATTAAGGAATTACATCCACAAGGTGAAAAGTCCCTAAAGATAAGTATGTCAAGAGCTATTTTAGGAAAGGATCTAGGGTTTCTGCATCTGAATAATTTTATGCAAATCTTCAATGGCAATGCTTGTGTGCGTGTGACTATATTTTCCTTCTTGCATAACTCCTCTCAATTCTGGAGTCTCAGATTTTTTGTGACAGACCCTGAAAAACTCAGAGGCTGTTCCTACATGATGCTCTTCATTGAAGTAGCCTCATACACATCAACAGTAGACCAGCAGTCAATGTGCCTAAAAGTTACAGGAGAGGACCTTTCAGGTGGTGAAGATCGGGGTGAATGTTTGTTCAGGGAAAGAAGGACTGAATGTAGGATAAGAGTGTGTAGGACATGGACCCCTTGGCTAATGCTGAGGAACATCATTTCTTTCCTGAGCTCTGCTTAAAGACCCCTTTAAACCACTAGAGCAGTTTACATAAAAAATCTAACTCAAGCTCACAGAGAATAAGACCTACCAGACTGTGGCTTTCCAGACTTGTGCAATAACCAGATACCATATTTTGATGTCGATTTGACACAGGTTTCTCCAGTTCTGTGTGATGCTTTCCATTCTTCATTTGTGCCGGTGTGAGAAAAAAGGATTCAGAAACATTTCTTTAGTACATGGGTGTCCTCTCTTCCTATAAGTTGTTTTGAAATATGCTATTTGTACTTTTCACATGATTAAATGCTTGGTTTAAAACACCTGAAATATCCTGTAGTCTACGCACACACACACACACTGTAATCTCATGTAATACATATACAAACATTCTCATTATTGTTTCTATTTTTAATGGCTTCCATTGTGTTACTAGGAAAACTCTGTATGTGCACTAGCAGTTGTGTGCTTAGTGTATTTATTTTGCAAATGCTTCTCTTTTGTTTATTTATTTTGATTTTTAGAAGAAAAATAGATTTGTTTTAATTTGATGACCTCGCTATTATATTCAACATGCATCTTTCCACTTGTTTTTTCATAGTAGATAATACCTTTTAGCCACCAAATTAGAATAATTCCACATTCTAGTCTATTTTAAGTGACATTAATAGTGATCTATGATTTGTTTTAGGTAATGAGCAGGTTGAGAGGAACATTTTAAGAGGATTTTATACCATTTGTAAAGCAAGCAAGGAAACAAACAAACAAACAAATAAAACAGAACAAAAGATAAACAGGAACAATTTCCTGTTTTCTTTTCACTAATTTCTGGCAAGCTGAAATTTTTTACGCTTTTGTGTGTATTTCAGTGAAGGCTTCTGCTTGTTTAGGAAATAACTTTCTCCTGATCCTGAGATGGAAGAAGTAAGACAACAGGGACAGTGGACATTGCTTAAACATAGTAGATGAAAGAACAAATAGTAATGACCAAGCATTGCAATACTAGAAAGCAGAAAAAATAAGTAATTGCAATTCTTACGGGTATCTCTTTTGAAGATCGGGGGACTTAAAACATTTGCCTCTCTTATGCACCTTTTGTAGAAGATGTTTTCGGAGTACTGCTGGTGTTGAAAGTTGGTTTATATTTGGAAATTTGCAGCACACCCAGGTCCAAACCAGGGAGCACTGCTGTGTAACGTGCCATGAACCACCGAGGAAATACCTCCTTGGTGCGTGCTCAGTGATCTGGGACCTGTGATCAAACCCAAGCGAAACGGTTCTATTAACAGAAAATTATTATTGATTATGATCTGTATTTTCACACATTTTTAATGGAAGTTCCTGTCATCATCCAAACACACTTTTTTCACCCCAAATAGGGGAAAGCCAGTCTTGGGCTTACAACCGGGGTGGGCTGTGAGTGCGACATCTCCCTGTATCCCAGCTACCTAGTTCCCTGTAGTCCTTTGCCCCAACTGTACCTAATTCCTTCAGTAAGTTCTGGCATTTTTCCCATTGGTGAGGGTGATACAATCCACTCTAAGTCTCAGCTATGTGGCTCAGATAGAAAAAGGTGAATATTAAAATCTAAGTCAACAGCCACAGTCAGAAACTTTAGAAGGCATTCTACAGACAAAATACATAGGTACAAAAAACCCCAGGCAGGTCGTTTTCAATGATCCAAGTAACCAGCACTGTAAAGTGAGAGCATGAATTTCTGCAGGCAGTCACCCAGGCACATTTTGTTCACCAGACTGCCATATCTAAATCCGAATCAACTCTGTACACGGAAGTGAGCTGTGCTGCCTCCTAACGCTAATTGTAAATGGAGCTATTACGGAGCCAAGGAAGTCATTACGATGGCTCTTTGTCTAAGTCATCAGGCAGCCTGTAAAACATGCCATGTTTATGACGGTAAGTGTTGTATGGCTGTAAGAGCTGTATATCATGCCTGTCGCTCTGGAGAGGCACCTGCTGACTGTTCATATGCCAGCTTCTAAAAAAGGTATGCAAACAGCTTAGCTACAAAATCTTCCTGTTATGTTTAATGAAACCAGTTTGAACTTTGGTCTGTGACCCTGCAAGTAATAGTTAAAGAGGCTGTCCTTTTACGAACATATGCAAGAAAAAGAAATCCTTTGCTTAATGCATAATTGGTTCAAGGACAGAAAATTTTAGGCCCATGCTGCTCTTAAAAAGTCATGCCGTATTTAGATGTAAACCGTCTTTTGGTGCTTTGAGCCCCAGACCAAACCCTGCAGAACAGAATTACTACTCCAAGTCTGCATGCAAGGAGAAGAGGCAATATCCCCTGGCATACCATTGTCATCAGTGCTTCCAGCCTCCTGCACAATGTGCTTGCCCTTTGGCCCTGTGGTAATTAAGTGGATGGGCGACAGCCTGGCTGCTCTGTACCTCCCATCCTATGCCTTCTAGTGTGTGGCACAAAGAAAGGGTTGCTTTACCTTGGATCCCTGCTCTGCAAGTGTGCCGCTGGTGCTTCCCCTGCTCTTGCCCATCTTGGTTTCTGGGGTCACGGCAGGATTCAGACCTAAGAGAGCCAACACTTTTGTGCAGCAAACGTGTTTTAGGAAAAGCGGTAAGTGTCCTTGGTTTCTGTATTTCATGCAGAGGTGCTTGAGGACACATACAAATATCTGCAAGGAGTGTTTGTGGGATGCATAAAGCTCTGTCCCTGGCTTTCATGCTCACTCATCCTTAACCCCTCTAGAATTAAGAGATATACATAATAAATGATTCATTATGAGTGATTATCTCTGGAGATTTTTTTAATCTTATCAAAGCATAGACTATGTCAATCATATGCAAAGTCTCAAATGGAATTACTTCTCATAATCAACGACTCTTAAGTTTGTATCTAATTTTTACTGTGTCGTTTTAAAAGGAGATATGATTCTCAGTGCCTCTCTTGCAAATTGAGAGAAAGAAATAATGTATTTTTAAATCCATCTTCAGGACTCAGAGCCATCAGCTGAACAGCCTCTGGAGTCTTAGGATTTCCAATAAACTTTCATCAACAGAAAATCAATCACTTCAGGGAAAGATATCTGTATCCCAGTGGTTGCATACAAACAGAAGAGAGGTAATGTATTAAATTAGATGCCTTATCAAGTGGCACAGTAAGAATGGTGCTAATCTGCATAACACATTGCAACAATAGCCTGTGACACAGCGAAGTGCACTGTTAACTTTAATAAATAATAATATTTCTGAATGTACAACAGATTACTTTCTTTGAGAAAAAGTAAGTAAGAAGAAAAAGTCAAACTTTTGAGGCTAAAAATGGAAAAGACATCCAATAACTATCAAGGTTCATGGAAACGGACTTGAAAGTTTCCATTGTGAATTTCTAATATTCATGTAGGGACCCTACTATTGAAAATTTGATGAAAAGTAGACAAAAAGCATTTTCTAAAACAACATTAGGGAGTAAGTATGCAGCCTGAATTGTGCAGCTTCCATTAAAGGTAATGGGTCTTTCAATGTGTCTTTCTTGCATTGAAAATGTGCCCTTGATAGCTTCATTTAATCTCACCAAAAGAAATTTCATACTTCAGACAGAAACGTGCTAAGTATTACGCTGTACAAGAACAAATGAGAATAGCCCTAATTTTGTTAACCTTCTCAGAATGTAAAACTAATGCAGAGCAGAGCCCCCCAGACAGTATTCCCAGGCTTGGAGCTGCCTCCTTGCTGAGCCACATGCCCGTGTTTCCTTACCCTGCCATGGATTGATAACACAGCACCATGGCCCAGGAAATACTCTTGGACATTTAGCTAGAGGCAAGAAGGAAAGGAGTGGTTCTACTTGACCGGGGTGGCTGGTGCTGTGTATTGTACTCGGCCAGTTTCTCTGCAAGATCAGTCCCACTCTAGTCAGCACATGGGCTGGTGACTCTGAAAGAAGGAGGGAAAGGCCCCAGTGGGAATTTGTAAAGGAGGAACCTCATAAGGTCTAAAAGCACCCTGAGGCCTCGGTAGGATGCTGAGGAGGTCTGGGAGACTGTGCAGACTGCCAGGTGAGTCACCAGCTGAAGACTTGTTTCCATTCAAGCCAGTAACTTCTAAATCTTGTTTTTCTTTAAACAAGAAGTGTAGAAGGCAGATACATTAGAAGCTAAAGCAAAGATTTCCAGTCTCTTCTGGGGGTCAAGCTGGAGTTTTCCTTTTGCACTGTGCAGGTGTGGTGAACAGCAGTGCAAGAGACACATTCGAGGCTAGCGCTGCATTTTCACAGACATGGAGCAGATCCAGAAATAGGGTCTGTTGAAGGGTAAATTGTACTGAGGGACAACTCCCTTGAGTCTCTGCAGAAAAGAAACATTTTTCTCCTGCAAAATTCAGATACCATTTATGGCTTAATATATATTTCTGCTCAACCTATAGCCTATTATCATGATTGAAAAAATGCCTACTGATTTGGCAGGACTTTGCAGCAAATGTGTTGAAGACTTTATTCCTACACAAAACTGTATGTACTCTTATGTACGTTCATAGAGCACTATTTACAGCCAGGTCCTACCTACATTAAGACCTTCATTCACAAGAACATGCAATGAAAACATTTGTCATTTTTTTAGCTTTATGTCTTTCTGGCGCCAGAACTCATAAAAATGGTACAAATCTTTTTTTTTTTTTTTAATAAGCAAAAAGTTCATTTTCTCTTTGTGTGCACTCTCCCTGTAGTAAAGCAATGTTTGAACTGTTCCTGTTCATATTGTCAAAATATAAAATGCAAAGCCCAAACGGGCATGCAAAAGGTCACCAAATCTGGAAAATTTTAGTTCAAAATGTGTTTCCTTAGAAATTAATGAGTGGATCAAAACAAGGTGTCAGGATGACAATACATGTGGGCTATTAACTTTCAATATAGTAACAGTGTTCTAGCTAGAATTATATCTCATTTTTCAGGAGTTCATTTAAGCCTTGGCACTTTAAATAATTAAATCACAAAATGAAGAAACTAAGGTGGATGTGATTTTGACCTATATTTAAAAAAAATCATTTCTTTTATACCGCATGAGTATGTCAGTGAGCAATCAGATAAGCACAGCTCAGTCTGTTCTCAGTGCGCACGATATGTTCATACATGCAATGAGAGCAACATCGAACTCTGTGTCTTTTTAACAGATGTGGTCTGGAGCCAAGATCCTGAGTAATGCAGGTGCAACTGGAATATCCAATGATGATTTGGCCACATGTATACGAATTGCCAGAACCTAATGTTGGCAAGAGGAAAGGAAAGGTCCCACCTGCATTTTGTATGTGACAGGTGCGACTCAGTCTGTTGACTCACAGTAGCAAATGTAGCATCATCGTAAACTCTGCCATGTTCTTTGTTAAGAGTCTTCAAGCTGTGCTTGCAGGGGACGGTGCAATGCACAGGCTTTTGCCATTTTCCTTTGTACTAAATACCTTCAATTCTCTTCCCGCAAAGGCAGAATGCAAGGGGGTGGGAGGTGAAAGATTGCAGCAAGGTTTTAGATCCCAAAGTCCTGCATGTGGATACATGTTCTTAAGTCCTAGAACAACCAACTTCCATTTCTATACATGTAGGACCATTTTCAGGGATTACAGTGTGGAAATGTTAGGAATCAGTGTTTCAAGGGGGCGTTTTAGGATTCCTTTGTAAGGACAGTGTATAACTAACTGCAGTTGGTGGTCTGTTGAGTGGAGCACAAAGCATTAATGAAATGGAGTGTTATTAAAAAGCCACTGTCTTGATAACTGTTGTTCGTTAAAGGTCAGACTGTGTGGGGAAGCCTCTAACTTCTGGACCATGTAGAAGTGACTCTGCCTGCCATCATAAGAGTGAAGTGAGACAGGTCCTCATGAGTCCTTCTTGAAGAGTAGTTCTTTCGTATCATAGAGAAGAGGCATCCCACAGCCCTGTCACTTTTCCTCTTTTTCCAGTAGCACTGGCAGGGTATGGAGAAAGAGAAAGACCCATTTCAAAGAAAGTCATATACTTCCCAGAGCCTGGGTAGCTCCACATCATTCTCCATAGAGACCATTGCCTCAGACATGTATGTTAACTTGCTGTGTTCTGGTTATGTTATTATTATTATTAATCTTGAAATTTTGGTCTCATCTCTGGTGAATGACTATATTTCGACCTGTAAAATGCCCATTCAGTTCTAGTTTTCTGTGTGATCAGGGTGTTGAACAGTTGCCAAATTTCATGTCAGGGGTGTCTGAACTGTAGTGGTAGATTAAATAATCCCCTCAAACCACATTGCTATAAATGCTTCTAAAGCACATTAGGACATTTTAGGGATGAAAAGGAATTGTAAACTGCAGTTATGATTACCGTCCAGCACTTAGGTGTTATTGTAACAGAATGAAGAAAAAAAAAGCTATATAATGGCAACTGACATGATTATGTGATGTGTTGATCTTTGGTAACAAACACAGTTTCTTTTTCATGTGAGAAGGCACAGAAATAGTGTCTGAATCAAGATTTAGTAAAATTTCATTGTCATCCTCTAGAGGTACTAGCTTGTATTTCATATTTACATTTAACACTAATAAGAACCCGGAAGCAGAGCAAGTGAGAAAGCAGTATCCCAAAAGATATTCTGGAGTTTCAAAGTGTGCTTTTTTTCTCAATTACAATGAAAATCTCAGTTAGACTAGAAATTCTGATCTATTTTATTCTGAAACTCTGAACAGTTTTATTTTAATAATGCTGAAGTAGAATATTAAATTAAACCAAAAGTCTTAAGAATAATATGTAAATAATATGAAACCTTATAAATTAAAGGTAATAACAAAATGAAATTAAATGCTTCCAACTTTTCAAAACACAAGGTTTCAATACGACTGAATCAAAGCAAAAGGTGAAACATAATTCAATTTGATACTTTTCTCTTAATTTTGGCATGAAAATTGGCATGTGTCTATTTTAATTGAATGTTTTCCAATGTGAAACAGTTCTCTTGAAAATGCTTTTGACCATACATTAGTTGTTAAGAAAACACGTACATTAGAATAAGTCTTTGCTTCGTTCCTTCACTCTAAGTAACAGTGAATGTTTGACTCTGCCTGGCAGTGACTGCAAAGCATTACTGTTGGCAGGTCTTCCTTATGGTAGAGGAGACACCTCTCAATCAAATTCCTGCAGGCTATGTGCCAGTATCAGAAACTCTGCTTGGCTTAGACGCAGGTCTAAAGGGATGTAGCAACCAAGCTCTTTTCTCATCCTTAGGTCTTGTCTTCATACAAAGTTAGTGCTATGCAAAGCTAGAGTATGAAATTACAATGTGGTGGTGCACACAACTCTAGCTACACTAAGGAAGAAAAAGGAAATTGTTGTGTGGCCTTGCCTGGTCATATGTTTTGGAAACACAAGTACCACACTGAGCGATATTAGTAGAATGAGAGTACAGAATAACGAGTAAGAGTACAGACACATTTTCTTACCAGTAAATCCAGCCTTAAGCTAGGTACTCCAAACTACTTCCTTGTGTAGACATTTTTATGAGCAATAAGAGAGGTAGCTTACTTAGAAATGTGCTTTCTACGCTGTTTGGCTCTCAAAGCCATTTTGAAAGCTTAATTTCTTTGAAGATGGGTTGAGGTACTTCATATTTGTGGCATTAATAAACTCCTCACAGAGAGTGATTGTGGAATGGTGTGTGTTCAAACCCATACTAACTTCCTAACTTGTGCAGCCTACTCTTTAGACCCAATTCCCTCAGCTCAGGGTTGACATAGGGCCACTGACAATATTATCTTGCGGCTACATGTACCCTAATGCTTAACATGCCATCCCTCTGCCAATCTCAAGACAGACTAGCATCAAGCAGCTGCCACCAGCAGCTGTGGGCATTCAGCACCTCTGAAAATTAGCTGCAGGGTATCTTAAGTCTGGTATTCCAAAAGTGGTGAATCATAAATTAGAAGCTGCAGTTGAAAACATAGCTGTAGTTCTTGAATTTTTCATAAGAACTACTACAATTAAAGACTTATAGTAGATAAAAATAAGTGGGAAAAATCAAAAGACTTGCTGTATCCACTTGAAAAGGAGAATTCATATGAATGGTACTCACTCTAATTGTTTCAAGTAACATCTTAAAAGTAATGTTGATAATTTTGAAATAATAAATAAGATTAGTAAATTGCCAGTTAAATGAAGCCACAATGCAAGGTCAACAGCTAGTGTGGCATCACACTGAACAGCAAAATGAGCAAATTTGTTGGTTAAAAGTTTGATAAACCTACTGGGGGTTTGGCAAGAAAAGCTGAACATCAGTGGTAGTTAAATTGGGATGGAAATATCTGAAAAAAATTGAATGCAGAAAACTAAGAACTGAAATGCCTCATTTACCCAATTTCACCTTACAGTTTCTTACCCAAGATCCCACATGCTTATCACATATTTTACAGCCAAGATATCTGATTCTGCTCAATAAACAGTTTAAACAGATAGTGAGACATAGCCCCCATTTCTAAATTGATATTGGTACTTAATTTGGTGTCAGATATCATCAAGGTTATTGCTAGAGTGATATCTCATATCAAAAACTGTGCCATGCAAGTTGTAAAACAACAGCTCCAGGTCTAGCAAACCCCCTTTCCTCCAATCAAGCTTTGTAAAAAAGAAGTACTTAAGCTGTCAGAGTCAGTGAGACAACATCCAAATCAGTTCATGTCACTGAGCTGCCTTAAAGATCTCTGACTTTTCTTCTAAAAACTTCATGGATGTGTCCACATTAGTGGTTTACTTTGGACTGGTTTTGGAGTTAATCTCCTCATTGTCCACACTTAGGAAGCTTTCGCATCATGGACTAGTCTCAGAGTGTTCAAAGTGGATTTTTTTTGGATGAAACTAAACCAGGAGGCATGTTCCAGTCATGCTTCAAATGCAACAGGTGCAGTGCATGGGGCCAGACTAGAACTCATTTGAAGTAAAAGCTCTCCGAAGTGCAGCTAGTGCAGATACCAGTTCCTAAGCACCAGCTGTTTCTGTCTACAAATCTTCTCTTATTGGCCTGCATTACTTGATAATGTAGACATACCTTGTCTGTCCATCTGCATTGCTGGCTGGAGATTGCCTGTGAACCAGGCTGCCTATAATTCCTATGCTACCTGGCTGCATGCAGCATCAAGACCCATCTAAGACTTATTTGCTTCTGTGGGGTTTTCAGGGGGTAAAATGAGCTTTGCAATAGCCTTCCCTTCAGCCCACTTTGGATACAAGGCAAGCTGGAGTTTGAAAGGCAGTAGACTTAAGACTGGAAGTCTTTGTTATGGCTCCACGTGGACTTGCACCAAGTTTTTAGGACCTACATGTTCCCCTTGTCTACTGGAGCGAAGCAAAGGAATAAAAGTGATTACTGGTTGCCTGGTGCATGTCCCAAAAGAGGTGCAAAACATAATACAGCTGTTCCTCGTCTGTGTCTTTCACAGGATGCAAAACAACACAGGCTTTGGGGTGGAAGGACTTTTTGGGAATGAATCATAGAATGATTTGGGTTGGAAGGGACCTTCCTGGAGTTATTCTTCCTGCTCTTCTCATTCCCAAGCCCAGTTTCTTCCTTTTCCATCTTCTTCTTGGAAAGAGCGTTTTGCATTAACTCATAGGTTTTTTTTGTCCCAGAAATGCTGGAGCACTCTATTTTCTTTTAATAAAAACTTTAATGTCTGTAGCAGACCTCACCAGTTCCAAAAAATATCCATATGGTGTTCTAAAAAATCCATATGGTGTTCCTATATCAGAACCAGCATGTTGGAATCCACAGAAAGCATCCACCCAGTGGCTTAAGAATGCAGCAAGTCCTCAGTAAACAAATGATATAATTGGCTGTATAGTCCTACAGAGGGAAATGCTGGTGATTCCTCCTCTCTGGGCTTTGTCTGAAGGCAGCAGAAGGTACTTCTCATGCCAGTCACCAGGAAGAAGGAGCTTCACAGTTCACACTCTGGTGTTGTGAGTATGCAAGGTCTCTGTAGGTGCCTGGCTAGTGGAGATGATGATTGTGGTGATTGTGTGCAGACTCAATGCATCTGCTGACTTCCTTGGATATGGTCTATTAATTCTGTGATTTCTGCTAGCAAAGAGATTTCTGGAGAGGGTTTTTTTTGTATGGTCTTACTGCATCTTTCTGGGACCTGCTGCCTACGAGCAGCTGCTGGCCAGTGCAAAAGTTGTGTGCTCGATGAGAAGTGCCTTCTGGGAACTGACTGTTGTCCTTTTTCTGTCCCTACAGCCCATACATCAGCGGTGCACATTTAAAACATGGTGGTGGTCTCTTCCTGGTGCCTGAGAATTCTGAGGAATGTGAATTACTGATCTATTTTACTTGTTTTATTTATTTTAGAACACTAAGTTTTGGGTTCCTTGGGTTTTTCTTTTGTAAGATGGTTGCATTAACAGACTGCACCTCCTCCTAGCAGCCCATGAATGTTAATATTTTAATGTTTATTCTCATATCTCACTCGACTGTCAAAAAAGTAGTATTTAGCAGTACACTTCATTTAGTGCAATATATTAAAGTAGTACTGTCTCAGAATAAATACATTATGCCTCTCATGCATGATATGAAATTTAGAAAGGAACCAGATGCTAAAAAGAAAGGAAAGAAAGGAAAGGGAAAAAAAAAAAAAAAAAGAGAAGAAACAAATAGCCGTGGACACCCAGAAGCCAGATTGATGCAAATTGATGTAAGCTTCATTGGAACAAAAGGGAAAGAAAATCAGTTTGCATAAATAATACTCCTTCTCCTTGCATGTTGATATTGTTTAGATGAGTGTTTATGGGACTGGATGGTGGTGTCTTTCATTTCTTTGGAGAGGGAAGGTTGTGCACATGCTGAAGAAGAACAGAAGATAGAAAAGTAAAACAGCCTTAGTGAAATATCAAGGCCTCTGCTAGTACTCTCTCATCCCAAGGAAACTGCTCATGAATGACTTGGACATAATCAAACATTCCTCACAGTTGTAAGTGTTCCGCGTGCTTGGCGTTGATACCACAGGATAGTAAATACTGGAGCCCTGACCACTGCAGATCAGTGTTACACCAGTTCTTGTCCCTTTCTCTTTTGCAGAGGGAGGTAGCTCAGTAAAGAAAGAAGCACCAATGTGAACAATTAGTGGACAACCTAGTTCATTGTGTTTAACTGATTTAGTTCTTTTCAAGAGAATACAATGCAACATTTACTGCTACATGGCATGCAGAAATTCCTTTTGCTTTCTGCTGTCATAAATAATATTAAATATTCTTTCTTTGGCTTTTTGACATTGTAGCAGAAAATGACATGATACTAATAATATTCTCCATACAATCAGTTTGGTTTACATTGAGGAGATCAGCAGTATGTATGAACAGGTGGGGCAAGCTGTAAATCCTCTGCAAGCTAATAAAAAATTTTTCAAATTTCTTATAAGGAACATTTACCCATAACATTTTTCCTCAGAAGAACGCTGATGGCAAAACCATCACACTATACTTCTACATTTACTATTTTATTTTGGAATTCACAATAAGTGGGACTCTCAAAAGCACTCTGTGTTGACCTCATTCAAATCCTATTGACATTACATGGCTGCAAGGACAAGCCACTTTGGAAAAAATCCACCTCAGAACCACTTAAGCTGTATTTCCACATGACAGTAAATCTAATTTTAAGGCACGCTGTAGAGAATCAAAATGCCATGGCCACATGACACAAAGCACTGAACCTATACAGTGTCTCCCTGTCAGTCCAAGCTGTTAAAAAATATTAAAGGGGAACCTTTGTTCCAGTAGGTTTTATATCAGAAATGCACTGTTTGTCTGTTTGTAGCTGGGATAAAGCTGAAATGCAGCTCAAGACATAAGCCCCATGTTGTTGGGTTGCTCTGGATAGCTGTAGAAACATGGCTAAGTTGCATTTAGTCCTATGAGAATATGGACTCATAGCTGGGTGAGCATGTACTGTAGTGATCTGTAAGGGCAACTGTGGAGCCAAACCTCTTTGCAACAGGAGCAAAGACATCATTGTTTTCAACACAGTGTATCAATTTCACCTATTACCTCACCTGTCAAAAGAGGGAGGTCTTTGCGGGTTTGTGGCAGTGTCACATGGGTGAAGGAGTGTCCTTTTGTGATTTCATTTTGGGGCAAAACTGAGAAGAATCACACCGTGACTCCAGTGCTGTGTTGCTCTAGATGCTGAGTGTATCTTTAGAATTTAATCTACTTTACCGAGTACAAAAGGATCATCTAATGCAGTAGCGTCATGCCAACTGTCAAAAAATAACCTGAGTAGTCAGTGAGCTGGAGTGTGATCTGCTCTGTTTGTCAAATTTGTGAAGTTAGGGCACTTTCTCGCATTCCCTCTGCCTAGATCCATTGTAATAAATTTGGATTGCATGTCAATTACTGCAATTTATGACTACCCATCTCTCCATTCTGAATATGTATGTGATTTTAATTTAAGGCTTCCTTACTGTACAATATTTATTATCAGTTCTCTTTTTTAACCAGCATTGAGATAACTGCTATTTTACACTCCTAATGTCTTCTCTTTTCAAGGTCATCAGTTTCGCGACATCGCTGAAAATGAAGTAGGACGTATGGTTCTGTTTAATCAAATTTCATGCTCTGTTGCCTCCTTCTTATGGCCTCTGTGCTAATTGATCAAGTTTTCAATTAAAGTCCTCCATCTTTGTTTTAATTCTTTGTTAAGGTTTTTATTCCATTACATGGTTTCTTGAGATCTAAGTTGTTATAAGTGCAAACTGTCTCTGCCTTTCCAACTGTCTAGTTACAATGATTTAGCTATATAGTTCTTCTCATTTCCCCTCTCTTATTATTAAAACCCTCAGTAGACTAGCTTCATCTGTTGGATTTAGACTTAAAGTCCAAAAATCTGATTCATCCATCAAGGAGAGATTAGTTTACGTCATGAATTGTCACGGCTAAAAATCTCTCTGTATCTCAGCACCTTCCACCCATCTTGCTTAGCCACAATTAAGCAAATTGCTGTTCCTAAAGAAATATTGAAAAGGCTCTTACAAATAAATAGGCCCATGTCAGGCACGTGCAGAAAACACTGCTTTATGGAGAGGTTTTCCTAATGAGCAGTGATTCTGTTTTCATTCTTTTATTGTGTTTATATGGACGAAGTAAATATTAACACGGCAAATATATATTGATGCACAGGGTTGAATACTCATTCTGTAGTTTATAACTCTATGTTTCAGCCCCTAAGTAGTACTATACCAAATGTGTTTTGAAATCCACTAACATGTTCATTTTTAAAAATCAAATAATCTTTTGAATCAAATGTTTTTTAAAAGGCCAAAGAAAATGTGCTGACAGAATCCATATAAATACAGTTTTTTTCAGGCAGGCTTTGTTCAATTAGGGGCAATTCTTCATTTTTTTAAAACAGTGGTGGACTTTTTACTTAAGTTCTGATACTTCCAATTCTGACGAAAATATAAACCAGATCATTCTCTGAAAAAATTGCGATGACTGTCAGCAGTCTTTAAAGGCTTACGGTCTAGAGTTTTTGCAATATGAAAAATCTCACTTGATGATAATCTTCAAATAAAGCATGAAAGCCTATAAAACATTTTCCATTTCCCTGTTTAAGATGCAAAATTGGGTTTGCTTTCCAACCTCGGCCACCTGAATGTTAAAACAGAGCCAATCTGTTGATGAGAGTGACTGTAGCAGACCAATTCCACAGTGGCTGTGCTAATCATAGAATCATAGAATCATTAGGTTGGAAAAGACCTCTAAGANACATTTTTGTGTGCTGTTCTAGTATGAAGCCCTGTAGTTCTTAAACTCTTCCCCCAATGTTGTGTTGAAGAGCATGCTACAAAGCTCTGTGCTTTGAAAATCTCTGTATCATTTCATGCTGAATATTCAGGCAGTCGCCTGGAGGAACCCTGATGTGTCAGGGGTACTTGAGCCTTGGGACTCAGGTAGCACGAGGTAAGATCCTGCTTCCATTGCAGGCGGTGCCAGCATTCCTGCTGATTTCAACACGGTAAAGATTTCATCATTCCATCCAAGATGAAATCATTCATAGACGATGGCATTGTCTGTGGCACCAAACTCTGCCAGGGTTCCATTGGGGTTTTTTGGGCAAGCCCACTGACCACAATAACCAACAAAAGTACCTATATCAGTACAAATACTTTTATTTGTGGAGGCCCTTTTCAGACCTCTGAGGCATTTTTTTGAGGGATCGTAAAATCCATCTAGCCTGTATCTAGTTTTTGACAGTACTGAACGCCTAGGGAAGACGTAATAACAGGGCAAGCATCCAATGGTGCTTCCCTGGCATATTCTCCCAGCTTCCAGCAATCCATAGTTTAGCAAATTCCTTGGTTATAAATGTTATTTCTGGGTTTAACAGCCTTGGTGGACTTAATTCCATGAATTGGCCCTGTTGCTTTTTGAACTGGTAAGAATTTACAGTGTTCAGAATATCCTTGGGCAAGGAATTTCCCAGTTTAACTGTATTGCTTGAAAAAGTGCCGTCTTTTGTTTGTTTTCAGCCTGTCACCTGATAATTTAATTTGTTGCCCCTACTTCTTGCACTATGAAAAATTGAAATAATAATTTCCTAATGATCTTCTCAATGTCATTGATGTTTCTCTTAATTTGTGTCACATCTACCCTCAGTTGTCTCTTTTCTCTGCAAAAGAGTCTTAATCTAGTTGTTTCTACTTTGGACACTGTTCTTTACTGTGTGATACCTTTATCTGTAGGTTTTCTCATCCTAGTACAGCCTTTCTGACCAGAAATCCAGAACTGCAGGCAGTGTTCAGCTATGGGCACACCATAAGTTTATGCAAAGGCATAATTACATTTTCAGCCTGGTTCTCTGTTTCCTTCCTGATAATTCCTAGCATCCCACGTGTTTTTCTTGGGCTAACTGATGTTTTCACAGAACCAGCTGCTGTAACTAGGAGTTCTCATTCCAGAGATGCTAGTTCAGAGCCCATCCTTGTACACATCAAGTTAAGTTGTGTCTCCTAGGTGCACCACTAGGCATTTACCAACACTGCATTTCAGCTTTCATTTTGTCCTCCACTATTGTGCCATCTTTCTTGTATGTCTTTACAGCATCCTTTCATTGCCACTCTTCTGAATAATTTAGCATTAACAAATTTGTCCTCTCACTCTTCCCTCCTTTTTCTGGAACATTTTTGGACATGTTTATTAAAAGCCTTTTGAGAGGAAGCTTGTTAAAAGCTTTTTGAAAGTCCTTTCACTGTGCTGTGAAAAGTCTTTGAAAAGGCTTGTACTCTCCACGTACAACGCCTACAAGTGGAACCACCTCAAATGGGTGAACGCTTTTGCCTGAATGTTTCCGTCCTTCACTTCTCCTCCTCACAACAGTATAGGTCAATAAGCCCCTCTTTTGCAAACTATTTTTGGGGTTTGGAGAGTAAAGATCATATAAGTGGTAGCTGTTAGTATTTCTTAATTTAGCTATTTCAATAACGTCTTATGTGGTGAATGCTTGAAGGAAGCCATAGGAAGAGCACAAGCTGTTCTTTAATTGTATCTGGCAGCCATAATAATTAATAATTGTAAAGCAAACGTTGTCTACATCTGAAGTATGTAACTACTACAGTGAGAGAAGATCATAATGTCTCTTTGCTTTTAAAAATCCCTCAAAGCCGTTGTGTTCTTTATTAAGCATATTCTGGAGTGTATTTTCTTATGCAAGTGGGCCATTCAAGAAGTGCAAGGATGAATACACTGCAGTACACATTTAAATCAAGATTAAAATAAATTCAAAGACAATTCAAATTATTACTCAAGTTAGTAAAGCAAATGTCCATATCCTTCCCATGGTTATTCAACACTGCTGAGCTTGCAAGAGAAAGACCAAAAAAATCCATCCCCCACCCCAACAAATAAAGAAGGCAACAATAAACCTCTTTTATTGAATGTTTGATTATTTTAAGAAAACCTGCTTGTTTTTTAAAATGTATGCTGTGTTCTGTCTTGACACAGCGAGCCACAACATGTAATAAATTTTAAACCAATTTTGTCTGTGAATGCACACTATCGATTTAAACAGCATTTATTTGCATTAGATTGTTTTGAGAGGACAGTAGCTCAGCAAGTAGGAAACTTTGTGAGCCTCCACTTGCTATCTGCTGAATGCTAGACCATGCAAGTGATGGACTGGCTTTTCTCATTCCAGCCTTAGTAAAATGGAGTGTTCAGCTCTTTCAGAAGCAGATTTGGCACCGGTCTGATGGGGAAGTTATAACCTGGAGAGTGCTCCCCAGCACCCGTTATCCACCAGATGCAGAAGAGCCAGTGTGGATTGCTTTCAGTTCTGCCTTATTTCTTTACCCAGAGTCGCACGTGAGCTGGAAGGTGCTCACTTCTACTATTCTGAGCCATCCACCCTACAAATCATAAACAAAGCTCTCCTTGAGTCTTCTTTGCCAACCCTTAACATCAATATCAGTTCTGCTGCAGACAGAGCTTGGACAAACTCATCTTTCCTTCTTAGTTTCACCCCTAACTCTGCTATCACTCTGCATTCTGTGTCAGCTAGATCTTGTAGGCACTGTGCTCTGATCACTATCAACCAAAGCCTTAAGGAGAACACAGGGAATGAAAATGTAAAGTATACTGTATTGCTAGTACGTCCACAAAATAGGTGGGAAATTCAGTTGGCAAGGAAAGGAAGGAGAATAATGTGTGAAATGTCCAACTGCATATCTCCTTTCCAGACATTATAGTCCAAGTCAGTAAATTTTGGTCAACCCAAGAAAAATACTAATTCATCCAGATCTTGATATGATGGCTTCTTTTAGACTGCTTTAAATTTTTGTTTTCAATAGACACCTAATTTGCTGTGTGCTAGGTCATGTCTTCCAGACCATATGCTGCATGTACCTGCACAACAGAGGCTGGAAGGTGGAAGGAGGCACAGGACTTCTTAAGCTCCCGCTTTCTGGGTGGAGAGGCTACCAGCTTCCTGCCTCGGGGAGCACACCTTACTCCCTTCAGTCTGGGGTAGTACTCCAAGGCCTTTTCCTCTGCCACAACGCTCCTCAATATGCACAGGCGGATTTATTTTTCACTAGAAAAGTAGATTTATTCCTTCCCCTTTTCATTGCGCATGTTTCTCTTACCACCTGAGTTTCCTACCTTCTTTGCAAGATAATGACAGATAGGTAGTCATTAACCTTTCAGTGCCCTTGTCATCTTTAAGGGTTTGGATGACCACGGCCAGAGTGCAGTGCCTGCAGGTCTTAGATGATACAGAATGCAGAGGTCTCCGAGATCTAACCCAGTTGAAACACCAAGTGACATTCACACTGGTGACTTTGTATGTGGGCAAGAACTCATATTACATTTAAGGTTAATGCTCTCATATAAGCTAATAAATACATTTGGCACAGGCTACCTTACATTATCCATTTAAGGTGACTCTTTTAAACCAATTTGTCACTAGTAAACTAGCAGAAGAAACCATGATTCTTATTAACAGCTGAATGATACACTTGTAATCTCTATTTCAGAAGCTGCTGTGGGAAACAGCCTCATAGCCTGCTGTTTCTTCTGCAATCCAGCTGGCTTGTGCTAAGCTGATGGTTGCTGTATTAAAAGCCTAAAATTGCTATTCTTAAATTTAGGTTTTATTGAATTTAATCATTCTATTTTTAAAACTGCACTGCAGTTAATGATCCAAACAGATCAATATTTATAACCGGAGTTGTGCAAACTAAATACATTAATAAGTAAAATAGATATACTGGTACTTTCACATAAAACTTAATTAATCTGATGTGAATTCTAGACATTTTTAATTGGAATTATCAGCTAAGGAAAATAAAGTGTTTACCTCTCTCTTCAAAAAAAAAGAGAATTTCTGGTTATTTCCAAAGAATAGGTACGAGATTCTGATCTAGTAGTGTTTTTACACAAGCAAATTAAGCTCAATTCCTTCAAGCAATACCTTCATTTTAAAGGAGTGAAAGAGCAAGATCATGCCTGTAGGAGACAGTATCAGTGAAACTGGTCCTTCTGGTAAGGGTTGGCAAAGAATCAGATGAAGGTACAATAACTTTGCTTCCAAAAGCAAGATATTGCACTGTGCATGAGAAGACAAGCCTAACCACTCGAAAGAGTTCATTAGCTGAGACTCAAGCCCTTGGTGGTTGTGAGTATTTTGGTTCTGGAGTTAGCTAGGTCACCCTTGGCTCTGCATCCTTCGCATGGTGCTCCTCTGAGCTGTGTATAAACTACTCCAGAGCAAAATTGTCCTTGATGTGTTTGTGTAGTCACCCTCTCCATTAAGATACGTCAAGGTCTTCCATAGACATGACAAAAGTGTCAGTAGACTTCGCAGTCTAAAATAAGTGGACGTATACCATATGCATTTCCTTCTTCATGTGTATGTGGAGACTGTGCCTACCCTTTGGTTAGGTGGACAAGAGTGAATTTCTGTCACTTTTCTATTCCTTCTTTATTTTGGCTCCTGGAACAAATTTGTCTAATCCCTGGCCTGCTTTACTTAGGACAGAGATGACTGGATCACAGATGGATCCTTGGTTGTCCCAGGCTATCAGAGCTCTCTCTGTATCTTGAGAAGGAGGAAGAGAATCCAGGAACACACAATGTCAGGTCATCAATGCTGGCTTTATACAGTCAGAAAATCTCCTATCGAATGTAAAGTGTGCTAGGGAGGAGGATCTGGTCCCATAAATAGAATAGGAATAAAATACCTCTATTGTGTATAACCAGAATTACATAAGACCACAGCTCATTCACTTTTGTGCCCAAGAAAAACAAAAAAGTCCTGTTTTTTTCTCCACTCGAGTTGTTAGATCAAGAACCTGACACTAGTAGCTGCCACATTGTACTTGTCCATAGATACTAGTTGGTCAAGACTGATATTTTTCAAAGTTGCAAGTACAAGTGTCTGTATGGAGAGATTTCATTTCTTCCTAACTGCTTCACATACACTTTGGTCCATGTTAAGTTGGTTCCACATCAAAAAAAAAAAAAAAAATCCATTGTCAACAGTAATTGTCAGCAAGAGATTCCCTCCCTCCTCACCTGTCCCCAAAATTGGTATTAAAAATGGTTGAACTGCTAATGAAGATGAGATAAACCCCTGAGAACACTTCTGAGAATACATTTGTCAAGTAGAATTTTAGTCAAGCCCTTTCATGAACAACCTAACGAGTGTGCAGGGACTTGCTGCAAAAAAAAAAGTGTCCGTGCTTGTCTCGTGTCTGCAGACCTATCAATACATTTTTCTATGCAATAGGGAATACGGACCCCCCACATCTTGTTTTCCTGCAACAATAAAACAGTGGTAGGTTATTCTCTAATTAAGTTTTAAATTTCCCAGGCAGGAAAAATCCATGCATTCTCAAATTCACCCTCATCCAATTCAAATTCATTTCTGAAAAAGCCATGTCTGAGATGCTGGTAGATAGCTAGACACTATAAGGCTTTTTGCAGTTCTGGTGCAGCTGGTGTTGGCAATTCAGTTTAGACAATTTTAAAATACCTGAAAATCCCTGGGGGAAGTTGTTTTGTGGTTCAGTAGTCTTGGCAGGGGTGGCAGTACTGCCCGGGTTGGCAAATTCCTTCCTTTTGCTTACTCATGGGGAAAGTGATGCCCGTGTATGCACTTGATTTTTCCCCTTACTGGCTAGATAGGCAACAGTTACAGACTGAAACTCGAAAAGAACTTCTCCTTCCTGTGTCCAGCCTCTAGGACCGTCAGCCCAATGCGTTCTGCTGTGTGCCTTGTCTCTGTTTCCCAGTCTGAACACAGGGGCCAAAAAGTCTGTTCTTGAAATCTTGCAGTTTTCAAGATTTTGTTTCCAGCTCTCATACTGTCTTCAGGAAAGTCTGACTTTAGAGCTTCACTGGCTCCACTTTTAATTCCTTCTTCCCATTGTATTTAAATCCAGAGAGGAGCCTGTGGCACCTGTGGATTTCAGTGTGACTCTGACCTAGATGGCAAATGGGACAAAGAGGGGTGCCATTTCTGTGGTTGGTCCTTCATAACCATTACTATTTGTTTCTGGAAATGAGGAACAGGTGCAAGAAATGAAGAGGTGTGTAAGGGCCAAAGTATCCCTGTTTAGTGCAGTTTTCTGTGGGAAGTTTGCGAAGACCTGCGATATACTGCTCTGTGCATGGCTGTCTATCTTCTGGGATTCTTCAGCTACCCAGTGACAGGGGAATCTGACCCTGTTGCAAAATTTAGCTTCAGAAATTAAGTTTTTTGTGGTTTTGCTTAAATTATCAGCTTTTCTGGTTGCACAGTACCTGATCTTTGTGTAACCCAGTGCTGTATTATCCTCCCCAGCCTACACTGACAGCATTTAAGAGGTGTGAATTTTATCTGTTCATCTCTGTGGGATGTGTAATGCCCTGCACCTAAAATTCAGATTACTAACTATTTTGCTCCTGCTCATTTCAGCTAATAGAGCCAGCTAATAAGATTCTTTTACTGTATGTTCCCAACATATGTTACATAGCCTGTGTTAGAATCTCTGCATAGTTGTTTGATACACTAACTTTTACTGGAAGAGTGGAGTGAAAGAACAGGTTAGGAATTTCAGCCTATTTAACAAGCTGGTTTTGCCTTTGCCCGACAAAGGAGGTAGAAGGAGAAGCTATATCACAACTGCTTCCTGACGATCAAGGCACCTACTGTGCCTTGTTCTGGTTTGATTAGACTGATCGAACATTTCAGATTCTGGCTTCCAAAATGATTTACCTATTTTTCATAAGTGATTCTGCAGCACAGTGGTGGCAGAAAATAGATTGTGCTGAAATCCTGAAGTTTACTCCATTTCATAGTAACATAAAGACAGAGCAGGTGACTTAGAGGCCCTTTCTAAGAATATTTCTGGAAGATGCCACAAATGTCACAGGTGCTCCCAACAGGGTCTTCTCCCAGAATTTAACTACAAAGACCCTGAGACACCACCTGCATTTCCCATACTGTAAAAACCTGCAGGTTTTTGTTGCCATATTAGACATTGGTCTTGACTTTGACTCCCTCAGATCTGTAATAAATAATACAGTGATACAATAAATAATGATTACTGCTGCCCATGGGTGTTGTGTATGGGTGTACTTTTGTTGTTACAACCAAAATAAACCATAACAAACTCTATGACTATCTGATCTAGTTGTACTTGGTGTTAACACTGACAAAACTGCAGGACCCCACAGACTTCTTACAAGTGAAGGAAGGCCCAGTTTGCTATTTCCACCACTCATTTTTTTTCTAGAGATACCCAAGCCAAGAATCAATTGGATTTTAAGTGAGTTTGGTTCCAACATCACCACATCAGTTGCAGTAGAGTTTCCTGAGGTATGAAGATGCACTCTTTCTTATTCAAACAGTCTTTCCTTGTATGCATGGAATTCTCAGATGTCCAAACTGGACAAAAGCATTGGAGCATACCATGCTGGATAGACTAGAGAGTTCGGCAATCATCAACCGCATGAAATTTAACGGGACCAAATGTCAGATTCTGCACCTGGGACGGGGTAATCCTGTTTATACATACAAACTGAGGGAGGAGAGGCTGGACAGCAGCCCAGCGGAACGAGATCTGGGGTTTGGGTTGATGGCAAGTTGAATATGAGTCAACAGTGAGCCCTGGCAGCCAAAGGGGCCAACCGTGTCCTGGGGTGCATCAAGCACAGCATAGCTAGCCAGTCAAGGAGCCACTCTACGCTGCACTGGTGTGGCCCCACCTCAAGTACTGTGTGCAGCTTTGGGTGCCTCAATAGAAGGACATCAGACTATTAGAGTGTGTCCAGAGGAGGGCGACCAAGATGGTGGAGGAGCAGCTGAGGTCACTTGGCTTGTTCAGCTTGGAGAGGAGAAGGCTGAGGGGTGACCTCATCGCAGTCTGCAACTTCCTCAAGGGGGTCAGCGGAGGGGGAGGTGCTGATCTCCTCCCTCTGGTGACCAGCGATAGGACATGAGGAAATGGGATGAAGCTGTGTCAGGGGACATTAGGAAAAAGTTCTTCGTTGAGAGGGTGGTCAATCACTGGAACAGGCTCCCCAGGGAAGTGGTCATGGCACCAGGCCTGTCAGAGTTCAAGGAGCGTTTGGAGAATGCTCTTAGTCATAGTTTAATTTTAGGTAGTCCTGCAAGGAGCAGGGAGTTGGACTCGATGATTCTTATGCGTCCCTTCCAACTCGATATATTCTATGATTTCTATGATCTACATCTACCGGGAATTTGTTACTTTCAGTCAGTGTACAGAGCTGAAATACAAAGTCTTCAGAACTCACCTGATTCAGCTCCAGTTGACTGGTAGCCTAAGTAAAGAAAGTGATTTCACTCCAGGAGGTCTTAGGAGATTAATTTGATTTCATCACCATTGTAAGGATTTCTGAGGACTTGCATAGCCCATATTCTTTTTATATCACCTCTGATCATAATCTCTTTCCAGGAGAATGAGAAGAATTTGTATTTTATTGTGTTACTTGTATCATGATTTGGGTGATTCAGAATGCAGAGCATGCTTTTGCTTTTGTCTGTTCTTGCTCGGAAATTCCCTTTGTAATCAGACGCTTACTGTCATTGACTGTAATGGAAGGAAAACAGCCCTTGACACACAAGAAAGGACTAATGAGAAAGGTTAGGTGAATGAATAGCTCTTTGGAGCAGAAGCTGGGTTTGAGAAACAGGATAAAGCAAGCTACAAAGCCAGGGCAAGGTGAGCATCCCGAGTGGGATTTGGCGTCAGCCTGGAGGCTGATGCCGCCCTGTATCACTGTTCGAGGCAACGCATGGTTGGTTGCACAAAGGAAACAAGTCCAGCCAAATGATCCCACTCTCGGTATAGAGGCCTTTAGAGTCAAAGGTCTGAGAGACTTTTATTTCATCTTAAAGGGAAGAACTCAAAGCAGGAACTACATGGCTTCATCTTCTGATTCCTGTAGTTGTTTGCAGATCCTAAAAAACAAGTGAACATTTTCTACCCAGACTGAACATCCTCAGGGTAAGGAACTGACTGACTCAGCCATGTATCAACTTGCAATGTGTATATCCCTGCAATACAAGTCAGCAGGCATTTGTTTTCTGTGCCATAAAAGACCAAGCAAACATATCATTATTATTACTATTATTTTTATTGTTTTGTATGTTAGGCTTGTATTGAGGGACTGTGAATTTTTTTTTAAAGAAAGAACTGGCAAAGAAGATGAAGTGATCTAATAATTTGTAATAATGAGTACTGCATTTGTGAGTACTACAGAATGTTATATTCTGGCTTTTGGGACCACGCATGCATTTTATAGGGGAATAAATAAATAATCATTTGTGACTTCAAAATGTAACAGTCTTCAGAAGGCAAAGGGAGAGAAATGAATGTTGATTCAGAAGGGAACTACTGTTCCAATTTGCTATAATTTTAACAAGAAGAGATCTGTTGAGTGCTTACAGGAGAACAATGTGTAGTTAATACTTCAAGTTAAGTACTGGCTTGATTTTTTTCCTCTTTATTCTTGGATCCAATTATGAGAAATCTACAGAAATAATGGGAAATTATTGAAAGTTTTCCAAATTTCAGACCTTTTTTAAGGTAATGAGAAGGAGCCTTAGATTTTAATGCCTTTATGTCTTGCTTCAGTTTTCAAAACTGGATGAACTTCCCTATGCAGTTCACCTCTGAACTATCACTGTAAAATCTGATCTATTACTACACTTTATGGCCAACTGGATATTGATTTACTCACACCAAATGATAACATATGCTAAGAGCAGTCCCACAGGATCAGTGGAAAGTCTTGGGCAGTAAAATGCAACTTAGATTTTCAAAATTTGGCCTTACAGCAATAAAATGGGTTAATTTGAAAAGTTTTTCAGGGTTTGAGAATTATTGATATTCCCCATTTTGAGGAAAACCAGGTGGAATTATTCATAATGGATATATGGTTGGAACTTTTGTCAGATATGAGAGCTTGCTATTTGCTTTGGATATGAAAAGGGATTATAAGTGTTTTACCTCCCTTACTGAGAAGCAATAATGCACGTGAATAGTCAGTGATACTGCTCACAAAGGGGAGCTGAATCCTCTTCTGGCCTTTAATAATTATAGGTCATATTGTGCCCCTGGCTGTAAAACAGATATTCTCACTTCAGGAGGTACGCTGCTGACCACTGGTACAAAATTCAGCGTCCAGCTGGTGTAGTAAGCTGCGTAAGGAGTGAGTGCAATTATAAAAGTCTTCTAAAGGATTTCTGTGGCCTTTTCTAGGCACGGAAGACCCAACCTGTCATGGAGGGAATTTCTGGACTTCCAGGATGAATCCCTGTCTAGATTCTTTGGCACAAAAATTGTTCCTAAGACAGCTGGAAAATCATAGCATAGTCTATGAAAATTATATCGTCACCTTCCTAGTTTACACTAACAAGACAGTCTTTCAGTGAAGTTAATAACACAGGTTGAGTAGCAAATCAGCACACAGCTGCAGCAAGTCTTCTCCACCACGAAAGGACCAAATTATACTTGTATGTGGTAGAGAAGATGTTCCCTAGGAAAGAGAGGCATCAGGTGTAATAGTGCCTGGACCATGGACATTGACATAACAGGGTCAGTTATCAGTGTTGCAGCCACACTGTCTTGCCTGTGCTGCAGGCAGAGGAGTTTTGGGGTGGTGTACCCTGACTGCACAGGGAGCATAATGCAGGACAATGCCTGGGGCTGCACCACCCCTCGACCACACTCTACCTTCCAGGGTAAAAACATCTGGATATCTGAGTTGGGGGAGAACCAATATGTCCTGCAAAGGATCCTCTCACATGAAGAATATAGAATGAGGAGTGCAAGGTGTGCTCAGAGTACATCTGTCCTGCACTTGAAACCTAGACAAAATTGCTGTAGATGACATTCTCTTTCTGAATACTTCCAGGCAGAGTGCTCTGAAGCAAGTGTGCGGTCAGTCTGCTCTAGAGAGGAAAGCCATCTGCAGGGGGACATGGGCCAGTCTGCATTACTTGGCCGAGTATCCATGGGCCACTGTCTGAGGTGGGTACCTTTAGCAGTGTGGATGCAGCCTTTGGCACTTCCCCTGATGCTACATTGCAAGCATCTGTAAAGTGTGCTAGCAAAGGTTCTAATTAACACCGCGGAAAACTACTCCAATTTGGAGAACAACTATTAACAATTGAGCAGATACAAGGAGTTTCTGCCACTGATGACTTTGTGTCATTTATGTTTAGCTGTTTAACTAGTGCCTTCTTGTAGGGTATTTTAATTCATTTTTTAATTAATTCATTTATTATTTTTTTTTATTTTTATTTTTTTATTTTATTTTATTTTATTTTATTATTTTATATTATTAAATTTAATTAATTCATTTAATCTGTATTTTAAGAGGTCATTGACATTTTGTGTTTAAAGATTCGCTGCATGGTTGCACTTCCACATGTCCTTCCCTCTTCAGAATTCCTCATGGATGTTTATTTCCCACTTCTGAAGTGTTATGTCTCCTTTTAAGAGAGAAGTGCTAGGCAGGAACTGGTGGGTACAGCCTCCAGGTGATGTATTTATCATTTTAGGGTATAGAGAGTGAGGGCAACATCTGTTGAAAGTACCACATATAAGCCATTGAACAAGAAGATAGCAGTGGCACTTCCAGGACGGTAAGTATACCAGAAATAAAAAGACTATGGCACCCCATACACAGAACTGAGAGTCCTAGCCATTAGCTAATACCAGAGTCCACGGCTCTTTCGAGGTGTCCAAAGCACAAGGGAGTCAGCGGAGATGGATATCACAAAGCAAGAGACAAACAGCCAAATTCAGCACTTCTGTATACTCTAACTCAGAGTAATTCCACTCAAGCCAAGGGAAATATTCTTGTCAGTACTATTAGTAGCAACATTTGACTCAAACTTTGGAAAGTCAGGTTAGTCTTTGACACAGTAAATATTCAGTTTTCTGTTTAGCTTCTTCATGTTAATGTTTTAAAGTTTATGCTGTAATAAATAATATAATAGTACATTTTTATTAGATTGTGTAGACACTTTTATATTCAGTTATTAGCTGTTTAGACATTGGTAAATGGGCTATTCTCAGAGATGCTGATCTTTGGATATCCCTGTTCTCTCCAAATGCACATTCCAAACCACAGACCATTTCCCTCCTTTAAATCTTACTTTTTCAGTCTTCATCCTTTTTTTTTTTTTTTCAACTGAACAGCAGATTTTATTTGTTTCTGCAGTTTTTTAGCATTTGTTTTTGTTGGGGATGTTATGCATGGATATTTTATTAATGTTCAGAAGCAGCATTCTTTATGATTCCTTATGATTCTTTCCTTCCTTCCTCCCCTCAGAACATGATATATGAATTAGTGCAAAGTAATATATAAGGAACTTTTTTAGTGGTTTATGTGATCAGTACAGAGCTAGCACAGAGCCTTCCAGAAACTCTTGGCAGGACCCTGAAATGATCATCACAGATGAGTGGCTGATTGCAGAGCTGAATCATTCTGTGATTACATTACAATATAAGGGCCAGTTTCTGCAACCCCTTATTCATGCAAGCAATCCTAATGGAGGCAAAGGTAAGAAGGAAAAGAAAGCTGAAATCATCAAATTCCTTTCAAGCATAAAAAAACATCCTGAGGAGTGAAGGGGTTAATGCCTTTAAGACTGCTTTTTCACCACATTCTCCATCAGCTGTATACAATGTGAAATGAAGAGAATTAATTTAATAGTTGCTAATGACTTAAGCAAAAGCAACCTCTGTAAAGCCTAGTTCCAAAAAACCTGTAGGTATTGCTGACTCATTCTGCAATTCAGAGAGGATATTTCTTCCAGTATTCTGTTTAACTTTGAAAGACCAGTGAAAAGTTCCTTAACCAAGAGTGACTTCTATAGATGGATAACTTGTGGCATACACATCCGAAGCTTTTACTTGAAAAAAACAGTGTATTCTGTTATTATATTTTGAATACCATAAAAAGTGTAATTGCAATTAGCCCGTGTTTCCATCGTTGTCCCTAGCCCAGCTTAAAAATGTGGAAACAGGACATGATGTGTTCAAAAGACAGAGGAATACATGATAAAAATGTAGGCACAAGAAAACATAGTGGGTTGGGTAACATGCCTCGAGCATTGCTTATTCCATGATTCTGAAGAGCATTTAAGAATCCGTGCTTAAATTTAAACTGTGTGTTTAATAAAGCCTGTCCCTATGCAAAGCATTTAAGCTGATGCTCAACTTGAAAGCTGTGGCCAAGTTGTACTGATGTGAATAGAAAAGGTGCATCCAAATTGATCAGCATGAAGCAAATACGGGCTGATGCAAAGCTCACTGATATCCGAGGAGGTGTATCAGACCCTTATTTACAGCATTTGCTAAAATGGAGCCATTCATTTGTTCATTCCACAGTGCTCTAATGTACCCCTAATGTGGATGGGGCAGTGTTCAGGTGAAAGAAATACAGGGGATGCAGTCTCTGGCCTACCTGACCTTAGATTTTGCACAGGGATTGGAAAAAGTTTTTGAAGTGCATTGCAGCAGGAGAAGTATCTGTCATTTTCCCCCCTTCTTGGTCCTATAGTATAAAGAGTCTTGTTTCTCTCCAGGTTCTCAGCATTTCAGGAGACTGTCTCCAGGCACCCCTAACAGCTGCCACCAACAAGCTCCGCCTGTGGCGTTACGGGAGCAATTTCAAGAGCATCCTTGGGGCCCGTGAAAGGTATTGAATAATCAGGACATGGAAGGAGGGTGTAGGAAGAGCAAGTTAGTTTAGAATTTCTACTTTTTTTATTGATAGAATCTGTATCTACAAGTTTGGAAAGATTCAATTTCAGCTGTTAAGGATGTTATTTCAGTTATCCAGCACATAACAGAGTTGCCATGAGTGCAAGGAAGAGTACGGCTCTCAGCCTTTCCAAAGCCCTTTCATTTTAGAGACAGGCGAAAAAAGATTCCTACTAGACACTGGTCCCAGGGTATGAGGGGAATGTGTGTATTTAGGGATTTATACAAGAAATGTACCTGAGGCTGCATGTGGTTTCAGTATTGGTCCTGCAAACTCTAAGATGAAACGATTACAAAGCTTCTAGTATGCTTTTGAAAGAGGCTTTAAAACAGACTTTTGAATATGCACATACTGACGCCTTGTTGCTGGGTATGGGGGGAACAACAGGAGAATCAGGGATGCAGGGCTATGGCATAGATGGCGGTTTTTTGACTAGAGTACAAGGAGTTAAACAGCAGTGGCACGTTTAAAATAGTTTCACACTGGAATGTTGTAAATCCTCATGTTTCTCTCAAGGTCTTGCACACAGATACAGATACGAGATGCACGGACTGATACAAAGCCATGCAGCCTGGCTAGGGTTTGGCAGCCTCAGGACTGGGTTTATATACTATTTTGCATTTCTGTTCAAATAAGTTCTCCTAAAGCTTTAGGCATTCCTGAAAAGCTACAGCAAAAGGGACGGTGTATTTTCCACAGGTTCCATGGCTCTATGGGAGAACCGACTATGCAGCTTATCTAGGGTGGAGGGAACTCTGTCATGAGTGAGGAGAAAGGGAGAAAGCTCAGTTGGGAAAATGTCACAGAAATAGGCTGCTCCTTAGGCTTGTATCATTTTCTGTCATTGACCAGTGATAGGTGGATGTTCAGGCAAGGATGACTTAGTGCTGTGCTTGATCAAATGTAGTAATCTTGGCCCAGGAAATTCATTCAGATGTTAATAAAAATGGAAAACCGTGAAATCATGGCATTTGGAGGATAGTAGGGAGGCTTTGTCTTCCTTCCTGCAATTTACCCTCCTTCATTGCTGAGGCCCAAATAACAATGTGGATAAATGGCTATTATCACAGGACCTGGCTTTATATGCCTTGTGCAAAGGTAGGAGGAAAATTAATACAGAAGCAGCAACCTGCTGAAAGCCATTGCAACAATAGCCATTCTTTGTGAAGTGCTGCATCCTAAACTGATTTTCACTAAATGTTTGCGGTCGTGTATCTCTGTGTCTATGTGAGAGACGTTCTTGTTTACCGTATGATTTCATCAGCTCTTGCAGCTTGAAACACCACAAGGCACTCTCCGCTCTAACATGCAAAAGCGGATGGATTCTCAGTGTAGGGGGATTGTACAAGACCTCTCTACGCCCCCCCCCCCAAAAAAAAAAACCAACCCCAAAAAAACCCAAACCCCTCAGGCTTCTGGAGTTCGTGATGTTTCTTCTTTGATTTCACCTCTGGAAAAAAAAAAGGATGTGCAGCTGAAAACTATACTGAAAAGAGAGAGGGGCAGGGGGAAATATGCTCCTAAAATGTTTTGAAGGGTAGAAATTACCTGCTTTTTGTGAGCTGTGTGCAATAAATTCAGTCTGGGCATTAGTTGCCCAAATTACCTTTTCCTTTTATCTAACATAAAAAACACTGTCACACTCTTAACTAATGTTTCATTTTTGTGTGTAGATGCAGTATCGGATGCTTAATTAGGCCAATAATTATTCACGCATTAGTGTGAACTTTTTGAAGTATAATGGTAACTTGTTAAATGTATAATTATTACCACTGATAATCAGAAACCTTTTTTTTTATGTGCATCACTGGTCCTGTAGGAAAAAAAAAAGTTTGCAGTACCGAATGGTGGAATTCACATCTCCTCACACAACCTGAGTTAAGAATGAAGACTTGACCGTGCTCAGGTAGAAGTCCCAATGTATTGTAGTCTTGGATACTCAGTTGTACTCTACATTTCTAAGAAGCTGCTATTTTGAATTTCCTGCTAATTTAATCCCTTTCTGTTGTCTTTGCAACAGGAAAATTGCATCCTTTGTGTCATTGTTATGAAAACCTTTAAGTCTCCTTTGATGCAACTAATTCTGTGTGCAATCCTTGCTTTTTTTTTTGCTTTGGAAATTCAAATAGCACTTGATTCCACAGCTGAAATTCTCTGTGAAGAAGTTTATTTTTAAAGTTCCAAGTCTGATGCATATTTTCCATTTCACTTTAGAAATTTGAATGACAAAATACTTTGGCAAACTTGAAGATAAAATGCTTATTCCTGCTAAATGCTTTGGAAGTACTTCTCTAGCCTGACCTATTCTTTTTATTACTGTGAGTGACTGTGTTGCATATAAATTTTTATGGGTGTGTGTCCATATATATGGGTAGGTATCCGTCTATATATGCTCCCTATATATACAATTTATGTGCACACTCATTCTTTAATATAACATTAAATACAGAACCATATGTTATACAACATTATGGCTTCACTATTATTCACTCAGAAGTTAAACATTTCAGAAGCAGAGGTACATCATGTAATCATAACTCTGGTCCTACATATTTTATAGCCTTTAACTGGATGATCACACATTACTTCTCAAATAAGGCATCCATGTGCAGCTTTATGTGTATGCTTAGAAGTTGAAGTATTTTAAAAATAGACATTTCTCCACTCCCTCCCCCAGGAGCTTAACCTTACGTTGTTCAAAGTCAGTGAAAGCATTCTTACTGACTTCTGTGCTGCAGGATGTGGAACTCCACGCCCTAAGCTAGTCCATCCTCTGTGCAAATTTAACTTGAATACGGTACTTCAAACCCTGAATTGTCAAACTTTCCCTTCATTGTTTCACATGTATAGCAGCATTTTAAGGAGTTTTATTTTGAACCGTGTATTCATTTTTAATAAAAATGATTTATGAGAAACATTTACTGGGACTACTGATCAATTCCTTTCTGTTGCTACAAAAGACTTCTACACGTACTGAGCTTTACACATAGTAAGGGGTCATAGTAAAAAAATTACTATCCAATTTTTAGAGGAAGTTTAGGTCTTTGACTAATTTTTTTAACATAAACTTTACAAGGACAATTTTGATTTTAATTTTTTAAAAAAAGCACAACTACAAATGGTTACAAATAAAAATATTTTTATTGGACTGCTTCACCTTGCTCCTCAGCAGAAGTTGTAAATGAACACTTTTACATACACCATGCTCTCCTCTGGGCTTATCTTCCCGTTCAGATTGTATTTTCGTATTGTCTTCCATTTCATCACGAGGAGAATCTATAGCATATCAAAAAAGGAGTATTCAGCTAGAAGTCCCAATGTTTGAAGCTACCTAGATTTGAGAAATAGTTTGGACCCTTAGAAAACCACCAATTATAAATTTTGGATCAAGTTTCAAATTTGGATTGCTGATTTGAATGAAATGTAAAGGACTTCAGAGGTGGCATCTAGATACAGTTCTTCCCTAACCAAGTTCCAAAGCAGATGAAAAGAAATATAAACTAAAAGAGAATGATCAAGAAGAGCAATTAAAATCTAAATAGTTCCCTGCTGTATTAGACTGGCAATAACCTTTTGTTGCCTTGATTTACTGCTTTGTAAATTGGGAATATCATGGCTGTTTCTGATGTTTACACAGCACTTAACAGATAATTAGGATTGTCTACATGCTAAGTATTTCAGCCATGCATGGTATTTTAATGGCAATACCCAGACCTGCATATCAAAGCAGTGTAAGACCACAGTTTTTGCATACTTCATCTGGGACAAGAAAGGATGTTTTCTTCATTTTCCCATAACCCATTTCCTTTCCTACGCTTGGACTGTATGAACTTAGAAGAGCTGGTACCTGGAGCCATAATGGGAGGTTTTGGGTGTAAAGATATCCTCACATAAAATTGCTTTCTTTCTGCAACAACTGGATATAGATCCTGGTCAGTGAATTCAGTCCATTAGGAGGACTGTCAGTATCCCCAGTAAAGACTGGGACGGACAAGAAAGTTGTTGAGCCTGCTGCTCCTTTGATCTCCATTTGCATATATCGTCCAATAAAACTAAAATCACGTTTCTAAATATAACAGGGCTGGAATACTAAATACTATATGTAACCACTGCGCTGTATTTCCTTCTTCTTTTTTTTTTTTTGCATAAGGGTGATATATAAGGAAAGAGCTAGTAGAACCTTCCTTTTAACTCCTTCAGCCTTGCCCTTTCTTTGGCCGACTGGGTCATCTGGAAGGCGTTGTGCCTTAGGAGATTATTGTCTATGCAGACTTGGCTGGAAGCACAGAGCCCTATCACCATGCTGAGCTCAAGTTAATATATGCTGCTTCTTGGTAAACCTTGCTAATTTGTGTCCAGCACCATGCTAACTTTAATTAAATGGCTTCTAATTCAGAGCTGGCTCCTATCTTGGCTCGCATCCCCATTCATGGGAAGAGTGAATTTTGTCTGCCCACAGTGATATGACAAATCCCCACAGTTTTCACTGAAGTTCTTTACTGCGTTGGTATAATTTGGCACTATGACTATAATGGCCTGACTTACTAGAATCAGTGTGAATGTTTTATTAGTATTTGCCATCAGATGTTCAGAGAAATGTACATTAAAACATTGCATCCATTAGTCAGAAACATAAAGGAAAATATTTTATCATCTGTTGCATTTTTTGCCTTCAGAAAGGTGCCACAACAGCAACAAAAACTTTTTGAGTAAATAATGTAAACAACATATGAGAAAAACATCCAAGAGTGTCATAAAGCTCATCAAGAATATATTTTGATTTGGATTGAAAATGATGTAATCTTCCTTTTTGTTTCTGCAGTTATAATTTCTTTTCTGTTTTAAAATGATGATGAGAGCAATTGACATCTGCCAAAAGCAGATGATGTGTCAGCTTACCATAAATTCCTTGTCAAGTCTGGGTAAGTGTAAAAATGCTAAATGTAACATTAATTGATCAATTTAACATACCAGAAAAGCTAAATTGCTCCATATGATGAAAATTCTCATTTTTGCCATGTTCAGAATATCCTTTTCAAGAGCAACTACTTTACCACTAAACAATGACCATGCGATGGAGATGAATTTCATAGTCATTCTTCATTGTTGCAAATTATTTTAATTACTTCTGCAAAGGGTAATTGGCACAATCAGCAGGGGTTAGCAGATCATCTGGGAACATTTATTTTGCCAATTTATCCATTCTTGAAATGTCAATATTAAATTATTTTATTTTTTGTTACAAATATTCTGTATATACAACTATAGTAAATGCAAGTGTTTTCTAGGAGAACTTGTGACCTCAGGGTTCATGAGTTAATACATTTGTTCTGGCTACTAGAGCTAAACTGAATGTTAATGCAACATTTCAAATACTATAATCTGGAGTCTTTTGTAAAAACAATATGTTTGTATTGCAGCACAGGACTGGATTTCTGCAATGAGAAAGCATAATGTGCTCAATAAATATTGAAGTTCTTGGCCTCCTGCTGAGCGTTTGATATTGAAGTGTACCTAGTTATAGACTTTGAAATTGATGCCCCTTTTCATTCTGGGCTGAATTTGCACCTTTGCTACAGTAATTTCACTTTGCATCTCTGCACATAATTATTGTGAGACTGATTCAACAGGGGAACAATAAAGAGAGAGATAGAGAGAGTTCTGCCTGAACAGCAGGCACTGTTGTATTATTTTAATGAAACGGGAAAGTTTGAGGAACTAAAACAGTAAACATTGCAAAATGCCCAAAACAGGACTTCAGGCAGTTGTTTTCTGGTCCTCAGTTACCCTCACAGTATTTGGAGCTAAATTTCTGTGAAGTGAGTTATAAGTATAAAAGAGAGCAGGCTTTTGGCCTTTGTGGTCTCTTCCACAGCAGAGTAAGGAATTCTGTATTAAGCATCTATCACCTGTAGCCTCCAAGCACTTAGGTGCTGATGTGGCTACCTGAGTAAGGAAATGCAGCAAAGGTGTAAGACAGGCTTATATCTTCCTAACCCTGAACTCGGTATCAGTTCCTCCTTACGTATTACCTCTTCTGAGAACCCTTAATTAGCTCCCAAGGCAAATGGACTCAGGAAGGCGACTGGCTTTTTTCATCCTGCACCGAGTCATCATAGTTTTAAATCGTAAGTAGCTGTAATCTTTTGCTCTGGGAATGTGTGTATATTTTTAATGTTCATGTTAGTGCTGAAATGCCCTCAAAACATGATTATTTTGCATTGGGGTAATGAGCATCTCAAGGAGACATTCATAAGCTGAGCAGATCCTTAGCCCCTTGGAAAGTGTTGCAATACAAGCATTTTGAGGACACACTAATTTAGCAACACTCCTAGATTTGGGGGGATGGTGGTGGGCCCCCAGAAGGCATTTCACTTTGCTGGCATCCTCTGAGAGCAGTCTACGTAGACTGTGCCCACAGGAGAGTCAGACCCTAGGCATAGTCCAACTAAGAGGGTCATTGACAAGAAGAAAGTTCTTTCAATCAAGTTAAGAGCAGTACATTTCTCATTAGTGAAATTTTGGCCCCTTTGAAGCCAATAGGAGTTCTGCTGTCATCTTGCAGCGTGGATAGTGTTTAAGCCCCAAATCTGCGATATGTTGTACTCCAGCAGCTACAGCTGTGATGTGTTGTCAGTGAGAGTGGGTTGTTCCGAGAGTGGTTGAGTTCAGAAAGAGGTATGAGAACTGACTGTTCCACAGAAATTAGTGGGCACATGGGAGTAGTCTGGATTTTTGGGAGGGAGGTTTTCCAAGACACATAGGACGTTACCCCCATTTCAACTGAAACTAGCTACTGAATTTCTCCTTTGTGTGTCCTTATTATGGTTCATTCAATATAAGAACAATAAAAGTGTACACAGAGAGCCAGCTACTCAGGCACTGTAGATCCATTGACTTTAAGATCTGCTGAAAAATCAAAACAAAAGCATGCACAGAGGGGTCTTCAAACTTGGTCTATAATTAACTTTTAAAAAAAAAAAAGTCTGTGCCAGTTCAAATCCTCATACTATATGATGTATGTACGGTATGATGTAAACTGACATACCACCACTGATGTTGCCAGACTTGCATCAGTCACCAACCTGGTTATCTCATGCATTGGGCCACTGGTGCCAGAGATGTAAAATGAAGTTCCAGACAGTGCAGTTTTTCAGTGTAGTGAAACCAGAGCCTTTTCAATTCTCATCAGCTCACTTTCTTAGGACACATCACCTTCTAAAATTTAACTTTGATTTTACTACTTGGCTCAATAAAGGGGCAGAGTGGCCAATGCGTTGATGAAAAATTTTTATACGAAATTGGTATCACTTAAGGTTATCAGTAACTCTCTCTCTCTTCCGTCTCTTTAGATATTCAGGTTTCTTACACATATTTCTCTGGGATGTATCTTCTTTAGACATTGACACTCTCAATGGTCTTTCACAAAATATATTTCCAATTTCTTTTTCCTAAGCAGCAGAAATGTTGCAATCAACTTTCTGTGGAAAAATGCTATGGGCTACGTTCATTTCAGATGTTGTACTCCAGCAGCTACAGCTGTGACATGTTCTCAGTGAGAGTGGGTTGTTCCGCTCACTGGTTGTTGGTCTTTGTTTGGTCCTCTGACTCATAAGGAACTTTTGCTATGGTTGTTTTCAAATTGCAGTCCTCCTCTTTCCCTTCTTTTGCCACTGCCATTTCTGTACACTTGCCTATTGATTTGCTTCTCTTCGATAATTTTCCTTCTGCAGGAATATAGGGATTTATATTCCTGACTCATTTTTCCTGAGTTTGCACCACTGTCTTCACTGCCCTTCACTTTGTTGAACTCATTTACATCTCTGTAAGGAGTGGGAGAAAAATAGCACCCTTCAGTGCTCCATTTGCTCCTCTCATTGTACAGGTGTAAATGACAAGATATGAGATTGTCAGGAATTAGATCTGGCTCAAGCTACTCAGGCACTGAGTTATGCTTGCAATTTGAGGTTTGGAAAACACCGGGAACTGCCAATTTTCATGTTCTGCAGTGGCGCAATGGTATGGAATAGCATAAAATCTTACTTTGATCCACAGTCACTACGTATTTGTGTGCTGTAGCAAACTCTGAACAAACCTGAATTTAGACGCAAAGTTTATAGCCACTGGATCGGGCAATATCGCCTTTGAGATACAATGTTCTGCTGCAAACAATTCGTGCTATTCTGTGTATATTCTTTTGCTTGTAAACAAGCCAGTCTTCTGTAGGTTCCCAGGCATAGGTTAGTATTGTTGGTATGAAAAAGTTTTCACTTCAGCTGGCTATTCTGCCCTTGTTACAAGGGCATTCATTTGCTCGCCTACCAGTTTCTGAGCTATAGAAATAACACCCTGATGTATTAAGAAAAGTGGGAGCCTGTTTACTATGCGGACTTAGAAACTGAGGTCACACAGCAACTGCTTCAAGAGAAGCTGAGGTTTGTGTGGCCACGGAGGATTGGGACCTCGGAGAGAAGAAGATGGACAGCTGAGAGTGGCAAGCACCACAACTCTTTCCTGGTAAACCATCCTGCTTGCATATCAGATGCCTACATGTGGGTATATTTTGAGTTCATTAGTTATTTTGAGTTCATTAGTTATTCTGCCCATATATCCAGGCTTCCATTCACAAATCCAGTGTGTCTCAAAGTTTTGGTTTAATACTAGTTTATTAGTAAAGTTATTACACTGAATAACTTACAAACTCCCAGAACTTTGCTCTAACGATTATCTTTAACCATGCACTTCTCACAATAAACCTGTGCAGTGGCCTGAATGACGTGCAATGTTTTACCCTGGTTTTAAAATAAAATGATCGGCACTCTGTCTTTGGAGACACATTCAGACCTGGGTCCTATAGAGTTCATAGGATCACAGAATGGTTGATATTGGAAGGAACCTCTGGAGGTCATCTTGCCCAACCCCCCTGCTCAAGCAGGGCCACCTAGAGCCAGCTGCCCAGGACCATGTCTCCCTTCCAAGGAGGGAGACTCCACCACCTCTTTGGGCAACCTGTGCCAGTGCTCGGTCACCCTCACAGTAAAAAAGTGTTTCCTGATATTCAGAGGGAACCTCCTGTGTTTTGGTTTGTGCCCATTGCCTCTGGTCTTGTCACTGGGCCCCACTGAAAAGAGCCTGGCTCCATCCTCTTTGCATACTCCCTTCAGGTGTTTGTACACATTGATGAGATCCCCCTGAGCCTTCTCTTCTCCAGGCTGAACAGCCCCAGCTCTCTCAGCCTTTCCTCATAGGAGAGGTGCTCCAGTCCCTTCATCATCTTCATGGCCCTTCACTGGACTCTCTCCAGTAGCTCCAAATTCACAGTCACCCATACATTTTTAAGGGTGAAATTTAGCCCTGTGGCTTTTTTGTTTGCTTGTTTTAATCATTCTGGCTATTTCAGGAACACTTAAAGTAGAAAAGTAATGAGAAAATAAGAATATCTAATTTACTCTCAATTTCTTTTTTCCTGCTAGCTCTGCTTAAGAGGCTGTGGTCTTGATCTAAGTCATCTAAGAAATGAACAAAGGAACAATTTATATGGGAGATTAATGAGTGTGAGGGGCTTTGGTAATATGGCAGTAAGTGCCATAGGAATGTTATAAATACCTAAAAATTCAGCACAGAGAGGGATGGGCAAAACTCCAAATGGTCGTCACTATTGTAAGATGGAAAATAAAGCCCTTAATGGGCAAAACCTCTGCCTGTTATTGGTAAGAAGCACTAAAAGTAGCCATTCTTAGGAGCACTTGTGGTTGACTAGCACTTGTTATGCTACAGGAGAGGAGTAGTAGTCCTGAGGAAGAGGTTTTTCTTTGTCATATCAGCAGTTTTACGTAGAGCACAGATGCTTTATGCTTCCAGGCTTGGTTACATTAGAAGATCTATTGAGCACAGTGCAGAAGATTTTTTTTTTTTAAAAGTAAGTGTTGTGCTAGGAATTAATGGTGTGAGTAGTGAAATTTTGCTTCTCTCACTTGTAGAAACTACAGGCACTTTTCAGTTTTGCATGTGATTCTAATTGAGATAGGTGTAAAGTCAGACATTTTCACAGAAGTCACACAGGCCAGAGTGTACAATAGCAATTAAGTATCGAGTGTGCATAAGACTAATTAATTAGTGCTATAAGGAAACATATGTTTTGGCTCCTTCCTGGAGCCACTTACCACATGCCTGTGTTATAAGGCAGAATGAGAAGTGGCCCCATGCTGAAATAGGAGCTCATTACAAAACAACATGACAAAGAAGGAAGCAAGTATATGCTGACCAAGCCAACTAGTACAGAGCCACAACAGAGGAAAAAAGTATCAGGGAAACTTCTGCACTGAAAAGAGAGCTCAGGCTGCCTTCAAGGGACGACTTCAAATCATAGGTACACTTGCACGACCTTTTTTTAAATTAATGTACAATGCTTAAACGTATTGTAAGGCTGAATACAGCCCATGGCTGAAAAAAGTATATAACTTACTTCTAATGACCCCTCCAAGGTTGGAATGGAGATAGGTTTTGATATTTCTTTTTTTTTTGCTTGGTTTGGGTTCATGTTTGTGTATTTACAGTGTCACTTTGATTCACTCCATGCTTCAGTCTTGAGCTGTGGTTCCCCTGGTTGTCTTCCCAGCCTCAAAACAGCTCATTCCTCTTGAGAAGGAATCTGAGCAAAACTGAGCAAATAGCTTGCTTCAGCGTCAGTATAAAGATATGCGATGGGCTTTTGGCCAGGCTGCTTCTAAGGAGTAGGTAAGGGCACAAGTCCAGGCTCACCGGTCGACCCAGGGGCTGGGGTCTGCTCCCTTCTGCACTTCCCAAAGACAGCAGAGACTCCCCAATTCTTCCTGACTTTTAGAGGCTGAAGAGATGGTCCATTCCACAGTCTTTATTCTGCTGGGATTTCATCATCCTCAGACTACTGTCTCCTTGAAATATGCTGCTTCAAATGATGTAACTAGGCTTTAAGGGTACAGAAGTCAGGTACAATTATACAGCTTGGTTATATCTGCCATGTAAATTATTTTTCAACCAGCATTGAAAATAGCATGTTTTCAGTCACTGAGAACGTGGACAGAGTTCAGCTGCAGCTTGGCAACTGGATGTTGGCAGAAACTTTGTACCATATTCCTTGAATATTTGCACAAGCAGGGATTACATCAGTGACAATAGTACAAATTTGTATGTTAAATACGGGAATGCCTTCTAGCAAAATGACGGAGTGGCTGGTAATGCCTTCTAATTCCCCGGTTTGCTACACACTTAGCTTAGGTATTATTTTACCCAACTGCTGACATGAAGATGTGGTAAGCCTGAGTATGTTTAAAATAAATCTCTTCAGAATTCTTCATATTTTCATTCCCACCTTGCATGAATGCACCTCACCAAATGCATTGCTACTCTATGATACTTCTATTAGACCTAACTGAACAGGACTTAAAAATCTTTAACGTAGCTTTATGGTGAGAATATTCATGAATACAAATCCATAGTTTGCTCACACTTAACATAATCCAGGTACACATTTTCCTGTGCACTCATTCATGGGAAACGTAACACAGATGAAAAATCCGTATAGGCTCATGTTTTATATGTTTGACCATCTGTGCTTCTTGCTGCCAAGACAAAGTCCTTTGCCTTTGCTCCTATCATTTTTATTGACACTCTTGGCAGCTGGGGGTTTTATTAGCTTTTTATTATTTTACCTACTTTTAATCCTTGTCTCCCCTCTTTAGGTCCATGGCAGTATTTTAAGAATATGCCCCCTTCTTTCCTGCTGTTTTCTTGCAACTGAGCATCCTGTTTAGTCATTTTATTTCTCATCTTGACAGCTGCCGTCCCCTCTGGCTTTTCTGCTTCTACCTTGTGGCTTGTTAAGACTGCTGCTTTAAACCCGAGCACTCCTCATTTCTCCCCCACCTCCTCTGCATTAACTTTAGGGATCTGTGCATCCAGCGGCAGGCCTGCTGAAGCCATGGATCTCCAGGAACCACTATGCTACATTAGCAGTCATCTTCGCATTTGCTCATTGCAACTGTTCTGCTTACAGCTTGAAGGTGACTCTGCCTCCGCTGTCCCTGCCAAAGAGGGCAGTAACTTAGTGGCGGCTAAAACAGCCAACACAAAGAAGGAAAGAACGACTGGCCAACAATGTCTAGAATTGACACTTGCTTCAGTTTCTGGGTTTGTTGAGGTCTACCTGTGTTTCTGTGAGCACAACCCACCTGGAGAACCCAGAGTAAGCCCAGATCAAGCGGTGACCAGCTCTCCCCAGCAAACACACTCATCATCTTTCTGGGGCAGGCCACTCTTCTCTGAAGGAGGTGTCTCTGGATCTGCTCCATGTAGCATGGCATGGTCTGCCTCCTGCCCGTTCTCCCATTTCGAGGACAGCCAGGGATGCCTGTGAGTGGGTTTGGGGGGCTGGCTTCACTGGTGCTCTGCCAGGGGTGAGCCCAGGTGTGCTGCTGGGCATGCTCGAGTCTGGCCAAGCTGCTCTTGGTAGGGTCAGTACTCAGCTGGAAGTCCGGTCCTGAAGGTCAAGATCTGAGGCACCCCCTGCGCCTCGGTTTTTCATGTGCAAAGTGCTGCTGATTGTGCTCTTCACTTTTCATTTTTATTTCTGAACTCCTTTGGCAGGGCACTGTCTTGTACAGTTTAAGATGGGCCCCAAGGCACTCTTAGTGTATTAATAATACTACGTGAAGGTGCTGCACATAAACAGGAAAGGCCTTGGCATTCTTTCAAAGAACAAAAGTTCATTTCTTGATCCAGAGGCAAAGTTGGTACTCACAAAATCATCATATAAAAAATCAACAAAGGTTTCTTTAAAATCCTCTTTGGTTGTCCAAGCTCTGATCCACATACCTGCCTGTACTGTTTCTTGGTATGTCTGTAATCAGAGGGATGTAACAAATAGGTAACCAATATTTCACACCTTTAATAGACTGGACAAAAGAAAAATCAAGATCAAGTTCAAAACCCATTTAACAAAAACTTGTCAAATAAAATTATTTGCTGTAATTGTGGACTCCTGGATTTTGATTTGTTGCCAGATGATATTATTTAATGCGCTCAGAAATGAAGAATTGGTATTCTAGTGGCGCAATATATCAGAGCAACATCAAAGCCATTTATAGCCTGTGTGGCTGAGTTGCACATGAGGTTTAAGAAAATATTCTGTTTAAACACACTTAGTTGCGGGTTTTTTTATGTTAAGCATTATCAGGGATAACAATATTTCATTGGAGGCAGATGACTATCCAGAAACATAATTAATCATGATTATTTATGTCATACCTAATTATCAGGAAATAGCCCCAGGGATACACTTCAGTTATATTTCAGAACATTCAGACTATAATTACTTTGCTTTGTATTAAATATTCTTTCCTTACTCTTGAAGAAGTTTAGAACATATTTATAAGAAATAAGGTCAAAGGGATAGAAATAAGTAATGTACAATCAAATAATGAAAATATGTGCATTTGGGGAAGTGCTGAGTTATTATGAGGAAGTATATTAATTTCATTCTCTTCATAATTAGGTAAAAGAAATGGCTTTCTACTGTAGTTTTTAATATGTGAGCACACTAGTATAACGGCAAGGGCCTTAAAACATAGGCCTTTTAAAATTCTGTTAATGTAGTGTAAAGTGGATTAAAAGTTGAAAAAAATTACAATCCTACCTAAGGGTCTGAATTCTCAAAGACTTTTCATTTGTAAATTTTGAAAGCTATTTTTCAGTAAGGACCTTTCATATTCTAAGGAGTTTCATAGCTTCTGGTGTTGCTGTAAAAAATATTTAGATGCATTTCTGGCTTATTATTTATAACCCATTGTGAGTAATTAAAGCATTTAATAGGAGTTGTAAAATTAGGTAGGCAATGTACATGACTATGTATGTGTGTAATTTACATTCCTGGTTGTTAACGGTATTGAATACCTTTAAAACGGAGAAAGGATAAGACTGAATATAAGACCTCAAAACATGCACACACTTCTGGACCTAAGCTATAATTTTATTGAAGGGCATACCACACAACAAAGTCATTCCTGTATAAATGAAAACCTGGACATTTATTTTTACAAATAAGTTTTTTTTCCCCTTGTTTTTGTTGATAAAAAAGACAACAACATATTTGCAGCACCGCTATAACCAGAGGCTGTTTTTTGGGAACACGGTTCTTGCATAACAGATTTGCAGAACTATGCTGGAATGCATGTCATTATATTGTCTGGGAAAGTAGGTTGGGGGGGTGGGTTGGCTTTGGGGATTTTTTTGGTTTGGGTTGTGCTTAGGAAAGTTACATATCACCAGGCCCAAAATTCAAAGTATATTTGGTTATTTTATTAGCTGGCAGAATATGAGCTTAGAGGTTGTCATGCAGTACCTCTGTGTACGCTCATTGGTGTGTGCTTAATGTTAACATAAAGTTGGAGTCTACTGACCTCAATTCATATGCTTACAGCTATGCATGCAGTTAAACATGGTTTGTACCGACACCAGAAGCCTCAGTACAGCTCTCCTTGAACAGAGTTATGCTGGCTTCAGTGAACTGCCCTGGGACTAAACACTTCCATCCAGCTGTCCTGTAGCGAGTGCTGAATCTCCTCTTGGTTTTGGCAGGAGTGCTTTAGCATCTGGGTAGTTTCACTCTTTAGGCCTAACCTTACATAGGTCCCATGGACTTTGGAATCGTGTTTCACTAAAGCTCTTGTTGTGACTTGTCCATGGTTTAGTTTACTGAAAGCAAAGTGCCTTGGCATCCACACCATTACCGCATTTAATGCCCAGGCCCTGGTTTTAATGGCTATGTATTTCATGACACAGTTTTGAAACCTCCGCAGGGTTTGACTTTACAAAACCCTCACTGAGGTGAAATTAGAGGATTATTCTTTTTGTGAAATTATTCAACCTGCTTAAATATTAACGAAAAACGAATAAAGAGGGTGTTATTTTAAAATGTTAAAAAGGAATGTCTCGTCTTAAGGTTCAAGGTCAACAATCTCCTCTTAACACTGGGGCAGACAAATACGGAAATTGTTTGCTATTATTTAATGTAGAGACAGCCCTCAGACAGTCTATTATGCTTTAATGACAGTGCCATGTTTATCTAAACCAGTGATGAAAAACAATGTGTACGTTTGAACTGCCACCCTATGTCTTCTGTGAATAATCATATGCGAAATTGAATGTTACCTGGGGAAATATTTCCTTAACAAATGCCCGATTTTTTTCTACCTCCTATCCCAAAAGGTATTTTTCTTCTCTGTTTGCTTCCTAGCCTCAGCTGGACATTTTTTTTTTTCACCTATTATTTGAAACATCGTTAGAACAGAAGGCAAAGTGTTTGGGTAATTGAACATTCAATTAATTAAACCAACTAATATTGAAAGCCAGTGTTACGAATTGGCCACTTTCACTTGGCATTTCGCCCGTCTATTTTTATCCACTTCCCTGCGATTTCTGAGCATTAGTGTGTAAGTGGTGCATTGCTTGTTGCTGCTGATGGACAGGAGCAGTCTTCCCTTAATAAAGCACTAAGGTGGAAACAATGATCTAGTGACTTTTTAGAGAACATTAAATTTTTCATTGTAATTTTTTTCTCCCAACCTACCAGCCTCCAAAGGCAACCCCTAGGTAAGATGCAGTGAAGCTTATATATCTGATGTTGATTCAGCTTACACTGAGGCGAGCTGAGGCACTTCCCTGAGCAAAATGTCCTGAAGCGGTGACTGGTTGAGGTGAGAAGCTATCCATCTCCAAAAGGCTTAGGGGAGTTCAGCTACCAGCAGCACGTGGGAAATGAGAAAAGAAAAATAAAAAAGGAAGAGAATTCTAGAAAAAGGAAAGTGCTCTTCATCTAAGCTAAACACGCTAATTTTTTCCAGAAGGAGCAGTCTTGTGTCTGGCTCTAAACACCCTCCCCACATCCCCGTGGCTGATTTGATCCATGGGTTCTGCGTAAACTCCTGGGCCAGGCCAGACAAACACCTCAGCTTTCACCACGTCTGCTTTTCCCCAGGCTGAAAGCTATTCCTTTGCTTTCCTAAGCACCCTCCACCGATTTGAAATGTGTGCCATAGCTGCTAGAAAGTTGCAGCTCAGTTCTGGCTGGTGAGGAACAGAGAGCAGGACGTCTGTGAGGCAGAGGGGTCTGCAAAGCTGGGAAAAGAGGACACTGGAGGTCTGAATTTTCCGTAATTTTGATCTGGCACGCAGGAAGAAAAGGGAGAGGTCAGGGTTACCTTTTCCAAGGACACAGTGGAAGAAGGGGGATTATTATTTTAGGCAAGGTGAACAGGAAACGACCCACAATAGAAGTTTCTGATGAGGTAGACATAGGATGCTTTACATAAATGTATTCTTCAAAGAGAAATCCTCAATATTGTCCTAGTGGTGCTGGCAGGAGCCTATGGCACATCCTCAAGTGTGCACAAATGCACAGAGCCTTCCACTGAACATTTTGAAAGAAAACAGGCTTTTTTTCCCAAGAAGCTTTGTTTGCCTGTATGCGACGTTGTGAAGGCTGTGGCAACTTCTGCATTGTTGAAAGAAATTATCCCTTGACCGTTTATTCTTCCCAGTGCTTTCATTCTTCCATTTATTATTTTCCATCTTCTCTATCTCCCAAGGTTTTTTCTGCAGGAAGAGAGATTTGGCTCATGGCATCCATGCGGTGTTATTGGTCTCTGTGGTTGTAAACCCTGGAGTGTGACTTCAGTGAGAAATCCACTCCAAGCATAAGCTAGGAAAATCTCATTTCATTCTAAAAACTGCAGCCTCAGCAGGGAAAAAACACAAAGTGCTGGCAAATAATCTGCTGTTTGTACACATATTTTTTCCCGCCTTTTTATTTCAAGCTTTCCCAGAGTGGAAGCCCGTCTTTTCTCAGACAGTTCTCTCCTGAAGTCTTCCCAAGCCACAGCAGAACAGAGGAACTATTTTAAAATTACCATCAATTTGGATTGTTTGAAAACCTGTTAAAACACAACATATAAAACTTGGAGATAATTTTAAACTCTTCTTGGAACCTATTTGCAATTGCTGAGGCTCAGAAACAATCCAGGTGAAAAATGCTTTTATATGTTACCAAATTACATGTTAGCCACTATAGATAATCTCCTAGTATTTGAATATTAAGTGTACGGTAGACACATCTGTACAGGTATTCAGCTGTACATCTCTCCCAAAGGAGGGAAATGGGAAAGCTTATATAAAGGAACACCTGTATACCATTTTTCTGTTATTCTGCCTTGTCTTAAATTCTTTTAGGGTGGTCTTATGGAATTAATTAGATTATGATAATGACCTTGGTTTATTTGCATTGGTCCATGGAAGTAATCACCTTCAGTTCCGGATTTATCCCAGCTGCCTTTGGTCACTTGGAACACGTAGGTTCTCTCTGCCTTCAGCATAGAGAGACAGTGAGGTCCAGAATGTTACGCAGCTCCCCTGTCTTAGAAACCATTGCTATAGGGCCTGTCATTAGAGGGCCTGAGCACCTCCAGCACCCTCACTTCAGTGTTTGTGCATCCCAAGCCTGTAGTGTCCACACCATTATACAGCTGTTCCTCAAGAGAATGGACTATGTGTCTTTTAAAAAAAAGCTTAGACCTCTCTGTATGAATCTAGACACTAAATGAGTGTGTAGAACTCCTCTGATCCTGTGTAATTTTAAAGACTTTTCTGTAAGGACTTCATAATGTTGCTGCACTTCCGTACTTGATCATTTTTCCACTTATTTTTCCAACACTCCCCTAGTTATCTGGCCATTCCAGGCACCTCAACTGTAGAGAGAGAAGAGTAGCAGTAATCTCTACTGACAGCACCTGAACATTTCTACAGAAAATTAACAGATAACAGGGCTGTGAATAATGAAGTTAAAGGCAGCTTTCTCCCTTGGATCCCACCGGAAGTCCAGCCTAGAAGGTATTTATGGATGACCTCTGCATACATGCGCCATGTATGCATATGGAGACATAGATGACATCCATCAGTACCATGCCAAGGGAATCAGTCAAAAAGCCTGTCCTGTGTTTTTCAGTTGATAACTGACTCAAGCTGACTTGACTATTCTGCTGAGGTATGTAATATTTTCCATCCTTTGGGGTTTTTTTATCATGGGAGAGGTTCATTTTATGACATCAAAAATGTTTGGATTTTTTTAAATTTCAGTAATGAACATAAGCATATTGGGAAAATCTAAACATTTATTTGTGACTTTTAAAATCAGCATTTCCCTTTTTTAAATTTAGAAAATGTCAATTTGAATTAAATATTCATTTAGAAATATTTTTCTGATTAACATAGAAGGGATAACAATCTTTTATAAAGTTCTCAGATTGGAATTTAAAAATCCTGGTTTGGGTAAAATGCAACATTTTGTTACGTGAAAATTTTTATTTTTGAACTTGTTGATTCACTACAAATTGTCATCAAAATGGCAAGACCAAGCAGCTAGAAGAGTTATCCCCAACTGTTATTGCTGAAAGCTGTTTAAAGACAGGAAAGTGTCTTGATTTCTAAGATGTCTAGACTGGTTTTTAATTTTGTCTCCTTTTTCTTACCTTTTATATACTCATTAATAGTTGGATATTTTGCTAAAGAACTCAAAATGGGTGTTTTTGTTATTCTTAAATGCAAAGCAGAACCAATCAATAATTCTGTCTGCTGTTAAATAGACCTAGACTGTGGGTGGTGTTCACAGTAGAGAAATGAACAATACAGGATTAACAAGTATTTTGATCGCGTTGCTTGTTTAAGTCAGCTATAATACCATAGCATTTTGTAGGATTAAACAGGAATCTTTATTTAAGAAAATACACATCAAAGGGCTGGTCTCTGGTTTTTGCCTTTTTTTTTTTTTAACCTTCTGTCTTTTTAGTTTCAAATTCTTTCCAGGTGTCACACTCTTTTTTCACATATCTATTGCATTCATCCATTTTCTGTATTTATTCAGCGTTAGATACAGCGGGTACTCAGGTACCCAATGCAATAATTTTGAAGAGCCTCACCAGAACCTACTGAAGTCAAGAGAACATCCTTCATTGACCTCAGCAAACACGTTGTTTAGAAGGAAGTTTCGGATGTCAATTGAGCATTGCGATAAAGTCTTTCAAGTGTAAACTTGGTAGCTGCATAGCCCCTTCTCTTTATGTCACTTCATTCCATCTCATTGCAAAAGGTCAAAGCAATAGAGAGTGATACATTCCCTTTTATTAGGGAGCAATGGCAAGGAGCTGTTGCTTAGGTTTGGTTTGTCCTGCCTGTTACTCTCAATGTCACTGAAACACAGCATGGAAATTAAAACATTGAAAGGAACTATAGTAATTGTGAGTTGCCATCCTTATCTACCGAATAGTGGCATCTTTTCTAGAGGCTGTATTCCCTGTGGCTGGTGACAAGCTCTGGGTGAACGCGGCTGAGCCTTAGAAATGTCATTTTTTTCAGTTTAGATCTTTATATCTGAGTAATTATGAAACCTCCAGAGCAGGGAACTCTTCAAATCAAACATATGCATTGGAGCAAAATATTAATTCAGCAAACATGACACAAGATAGCACATCAATCAGTTCGTAACTGGCTCCTTTATAACTCTGAAGTATTCTTTTCCTGACCCATAAATGTCACTCAAGAACACAAAGTACTTTCCACTTCCTAAAACATAGAAACTTTACATCCCTACGTTCAAAAGCCTGAATTTTTATAATTCTATTCCAAACTGCAGTAAAATGCTGAAAATTCAAAATCCCTGATGAAAAGGGGCAATTGCACAAAGTTTAATGTTAAGTTAGGCATGGCACTGTTTTTGTAGCTGAAACTGAAACACTGTGCAGGAATTTGGACCTTTTTATTTTATCTTGTGTTACACTTGTATAACATATGGTAATATGTGATACATTTTGAAATATGAACTTATTTTGAAACCGAGCATCAAAATATTTATTTCTGGGAAAACTGAAACCCTCTACTTTTACTGTGCCAAAAATTGATTTTTTTCCAAAATCAAAGCTCTTCTTCAGAACCTGTCAAGCTTAAGGGATTGGCATGTTCCCTCAGGATATTTTCTAGTAGCTCTAGTTGTTTGACTGCAAGGGTCTTGCACAGCAGTTGCCCCTATCCTGATTTGGGTTTTAGATGCTGCCACAGTGTAAATACAGAATAATAACAAATAATAATCATAAGTGGAAAAGGAAAAAAGAAATGAGGAAAGCTTGAGTTAGCTTTAGTGTAGGCAGTAGTGCGTCTCCAAACTTTCAATTCCCCTGTGGTCAGGTTCTGTTTAGCACTTAGACTGCTTTCATACATATATATGTTTTTCCCGAGCTAGCAAATATTTCTTCTTCTCCTTAAGGATGAATTTTAGGTGCGAATGAACATGAAGACAGTGTGTGTGAGAGGTCTGACTTCAGGGGTTGCTGATCCCTTCAAAAACATTTTAAAAGTACCTTAGACAAGTAGAGGTAAAAAAGCTAGGAAAGTAATGTGACGCTGGCAGGAGAGAAGGCTTTGGGGGCCTCACCTCAAAAAGAACAGTCAGCTTAAAGTCACTATTGAACTAGTGGGGAAAGAATGCTAACGAGAAAGAACAAACCAACCCTGGCTGGTTTGCTAATGTCCTGATTCACGTACTGCATCAGGGCTCTCTTTTTGCTTCCCCTCATCTTTCCAGATCTATTGCTACAGATGAAGCAGATTTCTATAGAGGAAGTGAGCAGCTGGAATTAACCTTGTGCCCATGAATGAAGCAAACGTTTCCCTGAAAAAGGGAAAAAAAGATGAAAAAGAGAGAGAGCGAGCACAAGAGAGACAAGTGAAACAACATGCTAAGCCAGTTGGTAGACTGTGGTCTTTATTACCTAGAAACAACAATGATCACTTAGCTGCTGGTATTTGAAATGGAACAAACTAGTCCTCTACAGATCAAAGCACCAAGGGGAGAAAAGCAGCAAGGAAAAGAAATGTTCATATTATCTAGCCAGTTAAAACAACTGCATTATCTGAACATCTACCTGAAGCTTGAAACTAATAGCGTTACAAAAGTGGGAATAGGATTAGTTTCCCGTTTAAAATAGACATAGGTCCTTCTGATTGCATTTAACTGTTTCTGCAGCCAGCTGATGGGGAGCTACCACCACCCGATGAGTATGCCCTGTGTGAGACCACAGCATGACCATGTGGTGCTGCCAGGCAGTGCCGCCTCACGTGGCTATCCAATGCTCTGTCATTGTGCCAACTCCACAAGTATTTCTGAGCTGTAAATGGATTTAAAAACAGTCATAATGACCTGCTTGCATCAAATCAATCAAAATTCATTACAGAGGTAATAAAGGTTAGAAACTGTCGTAGATTTTCTTAATCACTCCCTTGGATTTCCAGTTCTTTGGGATTCAGACACATTTTCAGCTGCTAAGCACATGCCAATATCTAAGTAAAGTGAGTGAGTGGAAGCGTGTCATGAAAAGACGCAAAAATATTTCACATTGACTATTCAACAGGCTGCTTCTAGATGAAAAAACAGCTGGCTGAAAACAGACTACATCGTGTTATGCTACATATGAATACATATTTAAATGGCCTAGGAAACCATGCTAAAAGAAAATGTATACAAGTGCCTCTGAAAGCATGCTGATGCCAGGGAGCGCTGACCTGACCTCAGCACATGGTCCCTGCCCGCGTAGCATTTACTAATATTGACACAGTGGTGCTCCTATCTTCCTTGTGCTTTTCCTGAACCTGGTGATACTGCTGCCTTCAGCTCTACCCAAGACAGTAGGAAAAAACCATTCAGGAGCTTATCCCACTTCTTCTTTTGAAGCCAGCTTGGGTCACCTTTCCTTACTGTTGGTGGCTGTTGCCAGGAAGCTGTCCAACTTTACTGACACCCCAATGCTCACAGGGCCAGGAATAGCTATGCTTTTCTTTCTGGCCCCAAACTGAGCTCCCTTTATTAGACTGAGCTGTTACTGGATGCTAGAAGTGGAAGTGAGAAAAGGGGTCTAGAAATGGGCAGTGAGTTTGGGAAGGCACTCAAAAATGTGCAGGAACATGAATACAGAAAAGGGCAAGAGGTAGGGAAGAGTTTAGGTAAGAGAAGAGTGTATAAGAAAGAGCAAAGAAGTCTATATGTGTTTGAGGAGTGTAGAGCTACATGTCTTCCTGAGAAAAACAGGAGACTGCTTATATGTGTTCAAAGATCAGGACTGCATGGAGAGAGCTGGAGAAGGTTTGCATGGCCTAGGATGGGAGTCTGAGGAAGGGCAGCCAGGCAAAGTTCCTGGCTCTTTTATAGGCTCTCTTATAGGCTCTTGGCATGGCCCAAGACACATTGTTTAGTCTTCTTCTCATTACTTCGTCACTTCTGATGTCCGTATTTTGTGGAGTTGTTGGGTCAAGAAATATTCATCCAAGATTACAAGGTCTTCAAAGGGCTTTGATGGTAAGACTCATATACATAGCAACATAGGTAAGACCTGTCTATCTGCATGTTCCTGTAGCAACTGTTCAGTATGTATCTCTGGGGAGGAGCAGGAGACAGAGGCCCATGTGCCTCATGTCTTCACTAACAGATCTGGAGCTTGTAGCCCAGGCAGCAGAGATTCAGATGCTCAGAATAGAAATCTCCAATTCTGAGCATCTAACCTGGGTTTGGAATTGCAATAGCAGAGGATAGGATAGTTCATCCCTATTTCTATTTGTAGACAGAGGGGAAAAGAATATGAGTGTGAGTATGTACAGGTCATGTACGTGCATAAGTAAATTTGGTGGAAAGGGAGTTTGCAATTGTGAGTAGACTCTGGGACAAGGCAGTAATGTGTTTAGGAGAGGTTTAGAGAAGAAAAGGCTGCCAAGAGAGGAGAGTGTGTCTGATGAGAGGCTGGAATCAACATTTCTGTGGCTATGGAAAGTGATTATGTGAGAATTTTGGTGACAGAGGAGATAAAGTAAGAGAGAAGAGGGAGTGGGGCGGAGAGGGAGCGAGCACAGGGAGCCACAAAATAGGAAGCACAAAAGCAAGAAAAGAGCTCTCTAAAAGAAAGGAGAAGAAGTGCTGAAAAACACACGGAAGAAAGAAAGGAAAAAAGTAAGATAGGAAAAGAAAGAAGAAGAACAAAGGACAACCACTTCTGCACCGGATAGAAAAAAATTACCTTAGGGAAAAATTGATTAAAAAGGTATCTGGAAAGATAAAAGATGACAGAGAAAAAAAGAACAGAACAGAGTGAAGTAGCAAAGAGAAAGAGGGAGACAAAGTACATGTAAACGAAGTTTTTAATTAGCGCAAATGATAGAGATATCTACAGAAAAAGAAAAAAAAAGCATATGGATGGAATATCAGAGACACTCATTTATGTAGGTCCCTTCAGGCTCAGGTTTTTATGCCTCTTTTTCACTACTGACTTTTTAAAGTTGAACACAGTTCTCCCCTCTCGGTCGCTCTTGCCAGCCACCCCCCACACACACACCCACACCCCCCCCCGTGACTATGTATATCATTGCATCATTGCTCCAGTAATGCAGAATGATGTAATACACACTTTCCATGTTTATATTTATATCTTTGCTCATTTTTTATCATTGTTTTCTACTGACACTTATTCCCTTGTTAAAACAATCTTTTTATCTGAACTGACTGCAGGTTTCTGGATGACAACTTCTCTTTTATCTGGGGAATTTTTTTTGGTAGAACTGTTGGCACCCAGTCACTGTGCATTTGCTCTGCAGCTCTCAGCACCACTTACCATGCGTACCTCTCAAGGAATGACATATCTTTCTAAGGAAACAGTGGTGGTAAAAACTTATTCAGGCTACATTGGCCATGAGTTTTTTCATGGACAGTATGTTTTATGAATACTGTTGCAGTTTATTTTTCACACAGAAGACTCCTATGAATTAGCTTTTGTCAGACAGGCACAGAGTCATCAGTTCCCATTCCAGTCCCTGACACTAGCACAATCTGTGGGTTTGAACTCTTCATTAAAGAAATTGGATTATAAAATACTTCTGTCTCAGAAACAGGTTTAGTTAATGGTAGTAAAATATAACGAAAATCTGAAAGCCCTGATAACTTATTTTTTGCTGTTTTGAAAAGCTTGACATGCTGTTTTGTACTGTAACTTCCTCAAATTCCCTGTTCTTGATAGGGAAACTAATGTAATGAGGGAGGCCGGAAGGAGGGTAATAGTCCTGCCTTCAGCATCTGGACGGCAGCATGGACTTGAGCGTAGTTTTAAAAGGCGACCACAGGTTTGCTGCATGTTTGTATGTTATGCTTTTGGAGGCTCTGAATGAATTTGATATGTACTATGAAAAATTTCTAGAGTAAACTTTGCATGGAAGGAGTATAATGAAGGGATCATTTGTCCCATCTCATTAAATCAAATGGTAAACTTGGGATCACAGTTGTGTGTATTTTTGATGCTGTAATTGAAGGTTGGTTCTGAATGCCTGAATGGGCATGTGCGCTTGGACAAACTTCAACCTAGCTAGTGCAGGAGCAAATAGCAGTGGAGATGTGGTAGCCCAGACCTTGGCACCAAAGGGGTCCTGGAAAATTTGTCCAGCTCATAGCAAAGCTCATGTCACCTTGTCTTCACTGCATGGGCCCTGTAGGTGGTTACACATGGGGGAGAAGCTGTAACTAGCCGTAAATAGGAGACAGGATGTCTGATGTGTGATGCATACATTCCCAGTGTGCATTTTCCCCTCACTCTCAGAGGCAGTGACATGACACTAACACAAAGTGCACACTGCATGGAGCAGGCCCTGCTTCTGCCTGGGCACACTGTGACTGAGCGTACGATGGGAAGAAACAGCCAAGACTTGGATTTTCAAAGGCACGTAAGAAAAATGAGGCACCTTCTAGAGTTCAGTTGTGAAAAGTGCTGCACTTATGCCAATTCCATGGTCTTCACTCAGGGCAGAAGGTGATGCACACTTGACAGGCTCACCCAGGACCTCCCATGGGAAGACCTTAGCTGTAAGACCTTCTGTCACCACCAGCAACCCTCAGTCATCACTTTTTTAAGTGATGCTGCTGGAGTTTTCTTCCATACAGGCTCAATGCCTGAGCTAACCACCCCCCTCCCCAAACCAAGAGGAAGAAGCTCCTGGGCTGCAGGGAGCTGTGGAGAAGGCTTGCAAGGAGTGATCAGAGCCAGAAACCTTTCTGAATGAAAGGAAAGGACCATGGGGATGGAGAGTAGATGGAAAGGAAAGGGAGAGCTCCAACCAGCCAGCTCACAGTTCAGGTTCTGAAGCACTATCAGCCAAAAGGAACGCCTGGGAACACAATCTTCCATCAAAGCTCTCCGGCAGAAAAATGGTTTCAGGCCTCCTTGTCGAACTGCAGTAGATGGTTGGCATGTTTGAAGGATATAATTTCTTTCTCTGCTAGCAGGCTTGTTCTGTATGGGACTGGTGAGAGATGGAAATACAGTGGGGGAAGGGGGAGGAATGAGTGTGATAAAACCTGTAGCAGATGGATGCTCCCTGTATTTAGAGTTTAGCTACTGACTGTACTAGGGACTGTTGGATTTGCAAAGAAATATGGACTTGCTTATCATCACCACAGGTAAGAAGACACGTGAAAGGTGCTTGAAGACTGTGAAGGTCTGTAAAGGTAGATATGCATGTCACACAGATGACATCCTTATATGGCTGTGTAGATCCCATTAAGTTAAAGTAAAGAAATAACTATTTTTCTGTTTCCACTCTTCTAACTGTGTAATTATATTTCTGTATATAGGGAACAGTAGGTAAAGGGAAAAGTAAGTGTGGGGTTTTTTACATATACACATATATGTGTGTGTGTGTGTGTGTGTATGTATAAGCAAAGAGTTCCACTACAATAAAGTCAGCCTGGCCAAACTGTTTGTCTGCCTCTGGGAGACTTTGTATTAAGCCTTGTGTTCTTACAGTCTCACAATGATCTCAGATAAGCAAACTGCACCTTTGTGAACGGAACAGAAGAAAATCTATTCTTCTGATGTTTATCTATTTGCATCTTTAGAAAGAAGTGTGATCTTATTCTCCATGCATTGCCCTGTTTTTATTCTTCAGTTTATCTCTGAACACATTTTCTTTGACCATCTCTGATGCAGATACTTAAAGTAATCTTAATGAGTGGAAACCCACTGTTTATTATTAAAGCCGTTTAAGCAATATAAGGTTTCATTTTTCTTGTGTAGGCTCCTCTTATTCTTAATTGTAATGATCTTATTCCCTAAAGTGTCTGTGCTTCCATTATTAACTCCTGTTAATAACTTGTATTAATAACACACCATACAAGTCCCAGTCTGTGCTGAAACCCTGCAAAACAAACCTCAGACAGGGAGGAAACAGTCTTCATGTTTTATTTTAAAAGAAAGCAGAAATATTCCACTTAAAAGTAAAGCAAAAGACAACATTGCGCTGGATTCTCCATTATGCTGATACCTTACTCTTCTTGTGCTACCAAAAAGCACTAAATATGTCCTGAATAAACACTGGAGAGGTCCTAGCTTGAAAGGATAACATACTTTTGGCACAAATTGGGAGTTAAGGTCAGATTGCCCTTGTGCAGTGCAACGCCAAAGCTGGAAGCCTGACTGTGGTAGTTTTAGTTGGAAAAATTGTAAGTCTTCCCTGAATTTCTTGGAGAATGCTACAGAGCAGAATGAACTCATAGAGATGCAATATGTAAACAGCAATTACACCATAAGGGTCTGAATCAAATTGCCACTGCCACGCTGTGCTGTGCCGTGTACAGAAGCACTGGTGCAGTGAGAGGCATCACTGAGTTGGCACCCACCTCACTGCAGCTGACGTAGAAATATCTATTACTGCATCTATGAACCACACTATGGTGCCACCTATGTAGTCCCCAGGCAGGGGGTGAAAAGGAGGGGAGGGGAAAAGGGAAAAAAGGAAGAAGCATGGAAGCAGCCGCAAACTCACTGCCATCCAGCCATGCCTTAAGCTGCCATGTAGGTGTGCGTGGGTGGGCAGAGAGGTCAGGCAGAGCTTGCACCATGGGCAGGAAAAGGGCTGCTGGGCTTTGTCCTTCAGCTCCCAGAGGGCAGCCTGGTCAGTGGTGGAGACTGGGGCAGGAAAGAGGGGTTGAAGTCAAGCGTCCAGGAGACACAGCAGCTGGAGACACAGCAGCTGGAGGAAAACTGTCCTTACATACTCCTGGAGTGTGTGGGCTAAGTCTTTTGCTTTACTAGGACATAAATAATTCTGTTTATCTTTGTTTCTAAAATTAATGTTTTGCTCTTTTTCCCTATAGTAATTTTCCAGTTCTAAATATGTAGGTTGACCACTTCAGCATGTTGCCTTTTTTGTAGGGCACTTGGTAGTACCTAATTTTCCCATGCTTCTTGTGAGGACTTGAGCCTGCATCTTAATTTTAAGCAGCACCTTCTAGACATCTGACCATTTCAGCACCACCGCCGGCGACGCTGGGCAGAGAGAAGCAGGGACTGATCCCATGCAGAATTACTGTGGAGGAGCTGAGCCCTTAGGCTGAGAGCTGAACTGATGCCTCTTGCCAGGGAAGGGTCTCCCTGTCATGTCTCGGGGAGCCTGGCTGGACGTGTCCTGCGGGGTGCGTTATCAACACAGTGCCTCTGCTTCCTCTTCTGGCAGCGCGCAGTGAGGGCAGGGATGAGCAAAGTGCCAGAGTCTGTGCTTGGTGCGGAGATGATCCTCTTGGCTCTCCTACTAAATATTTCATTTGAACCAAGTTCGGGGCTCAGTCGGACTGGCTCCAGAGCCCCTGAACACAGCCTGCATGAGTGAGACAACAGGCTCAGCTCAGCTGAGCTCAACTCACTCCCCCACGTAAACCATCGCTTGCTACCCCAGCCCTTTGGGAGTGGGGAATATGCATGCAAGGGCGTGCTTGCTAGCTAGCTGTAGTGGTGTCCCTGAATAAGGCATTTCCTTCTATTGTATCAGCTGTTGCTTCTCCCGCTAGGTCTTTTTCCCCTCCCCTACAGCTTTTCTAGCTTGCTTCCTCTTGTGGCTTTAATAAGAAATGAGGTTGAGGGAGGCAGAAGCAAGAATGGTTGCACAGAAGGGATATCAGGTGTCTGAATTCTCCCTGTGTAGATAAGTACTTCTTAGTAGATATGGTCAAAAATGTTTGGTGGAAGCAGCTTTGTGTTCGATAGTATCAGCTTGTTATAACTGGGACATTTTGCAGGAAATATTGATTATAATGATATTTCATTTTGAACAAAATGGAAAGTAATGAAGCGACCTCCTCACTTTCTGTAACACAATGTTTTGAAAAGACTGAAGCTGATCAGACTGGAACCCCTTGGCTCCACTTTGGAGTGGCTTTCACTGCAAATTTTGCTTTTAAATGAAAAATTACTAACGACAAATGTCAAAATAGAAAGTAACATTATAATTAAAAACATTTGTAGGGCAAATTCTGAAAATAAACGTTCTATTCTGATCTAATATGGAAAGATTCAAAATCCTGGGCTGTCTTTCAGACAGAAATTCTGGCTTCTGCATAGCTCTGATAATATCCAGAGCTCAAGTGTACCATTGATCCCGGATTCCTTGAACAGTAAAACTGCTTTTGTGTGTGTGTATGTGTGTGTGCTTTCTGCAGATGGCTTCCATCCCTCTTTATCGTAGCAGTTCCCAATATCAGCCAAAAATATCTGCACAAAAGCCTCTGTTATGTCTCTGGGCTTGAATACTGGCCAATGTTACATATATGGAGAATAGTAACTCAGTATCTTGAATGGCTATCATCTCTTGCATTATACTGACATAGCCTGAGCTGGATAAAATGCAGGGCCTAAACTGAAATTGAATGAGCCATAAAGACTTAAATTATTCATTTGGGAAGTATGTTCTGAGAGTCACCAAAACCCTAGAGATCAGGGAAAAATAAATAAAGGCATTTTCTCTTTTGTTATTGGCTTGTAGCTTTGCTTAGTGAACCCTGTGCTGGGCAGCCAGAAAGGTCCTGCAAGGGGCAGAGGACTTGAAATTTCCATTATGCTGTTGCCCCATAGCAGCATTTGGTATAGGTGAAGTGCCTTCTAAAAGCAGCCTCTGCACAGGGCACACAAAATTTGCAGCAGCTTGAAAACTACACGGTTTTGCCTCTCATTATGGAAGAAATAAAGCTTCCTTTTAGACATTGCCACAACAATAGGGGTTCCAGATGCAGTTTTCTATTGCAGACTGGCAACAACAAAGATATGTATTTTCTACAAGTAAGTGTCATTTTCCATTCCAATAATGCTATGTAATTCTATGGCTCTACATGTTCTTTATTTTAAGATTAATATATCTGATAAGAGGACTGCTTGTTCAGATCCCCTGCAATGCAAGGGAAAAAGGGTGCTGGTTTTTAGAATAAGATGTCAGCTGAAGCACTTAGACTACTCTAAAGTATATGTATTAGTATTTTTTAAAAACCGCTATCTAGTAGTCACCATTTACTTTCCATTGCCTGCAGTTCATGGAGGAGGAGAATATACAGCTTGAGAAAACAGAGCTGAAACCATCTGCTCATGATTCTACTGATTTTTACTGCCTTTCCTTACAACACAAACGTTTCCCATGGCATATATCTCAATAGTCTCTGCTGAGCCATGCAGGAGTGTTCCTGCCCAATGCTGGGAGGTGGGCTGCTCACAGCGATGGTGCAGCCTGATCAACACAAAGCTTTCCCAAATGGCTGGGTACCCTCACGCCACAGGATCTGGCTGTGTATTGGGGGTCCCAGACCTCCAAAGCTGTCCTTGCAGCTCCAACAGGTTCTCCTTGCTGCAGTCCAAGCAGTGGGATATGGCTAGCAAAAAGGTTGTCAGGGCTTACTGATTGCATTGATGCGTTAGTAATGACTGTAAGTTAGAGCAAACCCTACGTGGCATTTGGAGCATGTGTGGGCTGCAGTTGGGAGGTTCTCATCCCTCTCGTTCACCTAAGCCCGTGGGATTCCTGATCATGCAAAGGACTGCAGAGCTTAAAGCATTTTCGTGCCTCTGAGGCACGTTTGGAAGTACACAGTCTCACATGCCTGAAAGCTTCAGACCGGCACAGAAGAGGGCAGTTTGGGCCTGGCAGGGGGGAGGTTTGGCAATAGAAACACATCCACAAGCCACAGAGCGACCCCGGAAAGAGGGAAACTCTGTCCAGATTGCAGTGCTGCCACACTGGGAGTGCCACACCGGGGAGTACACAGGGCCCGCTTCCCACCAGCTGGGAGCCCGGCGGGGGAGACCAAGCAGAGGAGGTAGCTTACCCCTGTGCTCCAGCACGGAGAGGGAGAGGCTGAAGCAGGAAGGGATGGGACGAGACAGGGTTGTCAGACATAGAGTTTCAAGCACACTGTAGTGACAGGGAATTTTTCTCTGTCATGGGATCATGTGAGCAGCCCTGTTCCACCCACCTGTATCATTACCGAAACAATGGATGGCATATCTTGCCTGCTATTGTCTGGGTGGCAAATACACTTTAGGGAGGGAATGAAAGGTGGGTGTGAAAAAGCTTGACTGCTATAATTGTCTCCTATTAGCTTAAACATTTCTCCCTCTTTTCTGCATGTTGATCCAGCCTTAAGACAAGGGAGGGAGTAAGGAAGATGTTATCTGGGGTTGGTTCACTTCCTTGTTTTGTGTTTTGTTTGTTCTTTTATTTTTATTTTTTAAACTGGAAATTAATATTTAGACTGTCCAAGATTATATGTAGTTTTAATGAAACAAAATCATTCAACCCTTTTCTCCTACTTTTAATTTCAACGAGTCCCTAGGAAGCTCCCCTCAACAGGCTAACTGCTTAGATTTAAATGACATTTCCCTGTTCACAAAAGCAATGATTTTTTATGTGATCCGTGTCACTGGGAAAAGCAACATAATTCTTGGGAGGGATAGGAACTTGTAGGTTAGGTTATATGAGTCTTGAGTTACCACATGAATCTTATTATTCTGGGTAGGTTCCTCATCTTTTTTTTATGTTTTCATCATATTCCACTGAAGGCTTTGACGTACTTTCAGCAGCAGATTGAACTGTGACAGGCAAAGCAATTTTCATCTCTAGCTTCTGCCTTGCCCCTTTCTGGGAAACTTCTGCCCCTGCAGTATGGACTGTGGGGCCTCTCCTAAACCCGTGCAGTTAACAGCCAGGCTTATTAAAGTAAATCTTAATCCATTTTGATTCATTGCAACATACCATCCTGCAAAATGTGATGGCCAAGAGGCAACTCAAAAGCTGCCCAGCCACCTCAGCTGCAGGGGCAGCAGCTTTCAGGAGATGACAGAGTGGACAACGAGGGAGTAGAGATCACTTCAGCAGCAGGATTTTAATCTGACAGCAAATGTGTGGCAAGATCCTTAAAGCCTCCCAAGGAACAAAAGTTACAGGACAGCAAAATATTTGTATACTTGCTCCCCCATAATTGTAATGTTTCTTTCCCCCTTTTGCCTGCACAAGTTCTTGGTCTGATGACATGGATGGTGTTGAAAGCTTAAGCCATCTTCAGCTCTTTCTTGAATTTTCCAATAACATTCCTGTATGAAACCCGAAGGAGGGATAGCAGCATCGTCTGTCGAATTTAGCTGCTGTGAAATTGTGTGACATTAAAGCACAGGGAGGTAAACAAAATCTTGAAAGCTGATAATCCCTGCACTTCGTTGGCTACAGAAAAAACAGGTTAATCCCAAAATATTGATGCTGTTTCTGGTGCTGACATACCATCTGCTCTTCTGCATGCTAGACATGACCGAATATGAACTTTAAAGCCCTTCTTGTACGTGACACTTATTTGTGTCTTCAGACATTCTACCTTCACGTAAACACGCTTTTCCCTCCCTTTGTAGAAACCTACTTGCTTTAGAGATGTTGTAATTAACACACAGCAGCAGACGCTAGGGGTTGGCCTGGGGCTCTTGCATTCTTTCTGGAAGGGTTTTGGTGGACCCTGATGCCTAGTTCTCAGGTGCAGCAGTATGCTCTCCTGCTGTTTTGGCAGTCTGTTTGCCTTGTTCCCAAGTGGTAGACAAAGCAAGCAAGGCTTAATTTTGGCAGCTATGAATAGGAAGGGGAGAAAAAGGCTTGCTGAAAACTGGCTAATGTGCTTAGAGAAGCTGGCCCAACAACCGATGGGTAAATCCCCAGCAGTGGGTTGCCTTTTACAGAAAGAAGTTGTATGAGGATAGTACAGTGACATTTTGAATAAAAGCTAATATTAAGCCTAGCCAGACTGCAAGCAACCCATAAATTCCTCTATTTCTGTAGTAGGCCACATTTTGAATGCAGCTGCCTGACCAAACTAGGATGGAATTAAAAAAAAAAAAAAATTCTTTTGGCTTACAGGAAAAAAAAAAAATTACTTCCTGAGAGCAGTGCTGCACCTTGCTTTAGAAAGCATCTTTTGAAGTTTTCAATAGCAATAAAACAATTTATTTAAACTCCTTCTAGCAACCACAACCCAATTTTCCTTTCTCATTACACGTGTTTATGACAAACACATCATCCAGGATTTTTCTGTGTATGGAGACATGAATACAGCTTCCTTAACTAATGGGATTGCCTGTTTTATGCCAGATAGACATTTAACACATACATTTGTAATACAACTATTGATGCAATGGATTAAATATGGAAACTACAAAACCATACAAGAAATTAATTCCCAGTCACTGATAAGGCTAGAAGGATTCACATGCACTAGGAGGAACTAGTACAACAAATAGAAAATGTAAACTGTGACAGTATTTCTTGCTTTATCAACATTATGGGAATAAGACTCTATGCCAAAAATAGACCTGTTTTGGAGCTGTATTGAACCACACTGTTTTAAATAAACATACATACAAGCAAGTGCAGAAATGTTAAAAGAACAGTTTTATGATTGCAGAGTCACTTTACTGAAAAAACAGGAAATGTCAGAATTAAAATCATGTAGGAGATAAATCTGTCCCCTCCACTGCGTCTGTGTATTATGACATAGTTGTTAATGACACAGTCACATATAGATTTTTTTCCAAAGGACCATACCTCATTCATCACGCAAGCCTGATGCTGCTCTCTTAATCAGCAGTTATTCAGTCTCCTGTTTACTGCTTATTATAAGATGAGAGGCCCCAAGCCTTATTTACTGCACACTATTCAAATCCTTCTCTAAAGACAGAATTTTCAGTTGCCTCCTGGGCTTTTCTATTGAGCTCATCCCTGTGGTATCTGAGCACTTTGCAATGAATGCATTTATTTATACAAGACCCTTGTGAGAGTAGGGATATTATTAGCTCTATTTTACAGATTCACAGACAAAATTTTGGTTTTCCAGTCTGAGGCACCTACGGCCAGATTTTTCCAGTGTGCTTAGCTTTATCTGTTTAAAACAGAGTTCAGGTCCTATTGAGCTCAGTTGCAGCTGCAATACTCAGCATTTCGGCAAATCAGGCCCCAGGGTATGAAGTCAGATACCCAGAAAATAAAATATGCAGCATTACTTTCTGCTTAGAGGAAGTTTGCTTTTTGCTGTTTCTGACTTCTTGGCTGATCCATTCCTTCTCCCTTCTCTGACTGCTGCGCTGTCTCCTCCTCTCAGGCCCAGTGAGGGGAACCAGGGTCAGGCACAGCCATGAACTGGCTGGACAATGCAAAAAGGCAGTATGCAGGTGGACAGCAGGAAAGGGTTCAAAGGAGGGATTTAGAAGCTTTGCCTGGGCAAGTAGGCATGGTGTTAGGAAAGTCAAAGCTCAGCTGGGGTTGATACTTGTGAGGAATCTCAGGGAAGACAAGAAGAGCTTCTGTGCTACATTAGCAGTAAAAGGCTGAACAAGAAAAATGTGGGACCATTGCTGGATGGGGCAGGTGATTTAGTGAAAGCAGACAGAGATCAGCCTGGATATAAGGAAAAACTATTTCCCAGTGAGAACAGTCAGGCAGTGGAGCTGGTTGCTGAGAGAGGCTGAGCAGGCTCCATACTTGGAGATTGTCAAGGAGGGTAACTGGATAAAGCCCTGATAAGCTTGGTCTGACTTCTTGACTGACCCTGTTTTCAGCAGGAGGTTGGACTAGGGAACTCCCTAGGTGTCTTTCCCACTGAATTATGCTCTGGTCCTGCAGTTTCATCTCTCCTCTTTTTTTACAAGCATGTTTTCCCAAGCATCAACTCAGCTAAGATTTGGCTGTGGTCTTTTTGACATTTGAACTAGGCTGCTTTCTCAGAAATTTAATTGCAAGAAACCCGCCCCAGTCCTGGGCTGGCTCATGCGCAGCAGGGCGGGCATCTGAGAAACAAAGTGCTGAAACTTGAGCATTTACTTAAATTTTCCTTGCACATATGAACTGAGAGGTTCCCTTCTTCTCTTCCAATGCACGACAATGAGGTGAAATTTGGGACTTTTATTCATGGGGAGAGGCAAAGGTACATTCCTGACGTGAGGACCACAGTTTCTTTGAAATATGAGGATGCTGGTGCTTTTCAAAGTGAGGTTGGGAGAAAGTGCCAAAAAGAGAAAGGGAAAAAAGGGAACATGTTGTGTTTTCCCCTAACTTCATTCTCACATAAAGAGTAATTATATTTCCCCAAAATAAAGAAAACCACTAACCAACAACAACAACAAAAGATGAACAATGAATACTTCCACCTAAATAGTTGTAGTCTCACAAAGCTGTAAGCAATGCAGGTATGACCTGGTGTGGAGGAGAGCCTTAAAATAGTTCATGATCTCCAAATCACCTAGAACAAGGGGCTTTCTAGACATGCTTCTGCATGTTACCTTCCCATGATAAAGATACAGCAAGTAGGAAACGAACTGCCAGAAAAGAATGACAAACCTGTACTGGCCTCAACTGTGGTTCTCTTGGGTGCACAGCCTGAAGCGTCTCCCTCTTCTCACTCAATAAATTCTGCATATTCTCTTCTTGTGTGCAATACTGTGGACCACATGAAAATGAGAAAAGTACTCAAGAGCTTTTCCATCTATAAATGGATTTCAGACATTTCAAAGTGCATTGCCGATGAAGATGTAGTTTCAAGGTTGCAAAATACAAAACCATTGCGTATGTGTAAAGCTGTACCCTCTCAATTTGTTGTTCATTTTCTTTCAACCAATAGAATAGTTTTCAGCTTCTGTGAGGGCAGAGGACATATTATTTCTGTATGAGAGCAATTTACTTTAGTTATGTATACATATACATATACACACACACACACACAAACACACATGAAGAAGCAGTTTGAACTAAACTAAGAGAAGCCACATCTGATCTGAGAAAAGGAATACACATGCACACACAGGTCTGAGTCATTAACTAAGTAAATTTTAAACTCTGGAAGGCTTTGCATCCTTCACTAGAAGCACTGATATAAATATTATTTCCTTAGTTGCATGCTTATTGAGGCCAACGCTGAAATTCGTATTAGGCAGTACCTCACTTCCAGAACGGAGGTCTCTGCAGAACCGGTGTCAGTGCTGGAAAGCTGAAATCCTGATGTAGTGGCAGGAACTTGTACACCCTCTCTGCATCCCCCTTCTAGCAGGAAACATCCTTAAGATTAAAAACTCATTGCATGAGCAAATGGGGAGCAACGCTCTCGAAGTGTACATGCATGTGAGTCCAATGAGGTTGCTGGGATCTAGATGGGGCTACTAAACCTCAGCTGCTCAGCAAACAACCAAAGCAATCAAGTTGTGGGCAACGCAATCTTCTCCAACAGCCTCAGGTTTTAACATTTTCATCTCTGGTCACCATGAACAGTGTTGGTACCCTTTCTAGCCCCATGCTGCCCACCAGTAATAAGCTGGGAAACCACTTTGCCCCCTTTTCAGCCTGGTTCCCAATTTCACGCTGAGCCATGCCCTGCAGCATGACTGAAGTTCAATCAGGAGGTGAATGAATGCATAGATGGCACAGCAGGCTTAATCCCTGTAACTTTAATTTCCTTCACCTTTATAGACTGGCAAAAAGACGAGGTAATTTTTTTTTTTTCTTTTTTTTTAAAAAGGGAATGAATCCTGTGGCTGTAGGGGATGGGCTTCATAGAAGTAACTTTCTATTTACTATTGAAAAAAAGAAAGCTTTAGGTTTATTGGAATCATTCAGTGAAAAAGCACAGAAAAAGCAGGTCATCCTCCTATCTCTCATTTCCTCTGCTTCTTTCTTACCCCTTCATACAGTTTGAGGGGTACTTTTTGACATCTGCTCTTCAGTTTGGGGCTGTTCTTGGCACTAATTTTTAGTTTCACTGGGAGCATTTGAACTCTTGAATAGCATTTCTCTTATCATTACCACACCAAGTAGTTATTGCTACAAAAGAGGTGAGAGATGGAGAGAGGTGCCTGATATTTCCCAGATGAGGCAACTGCTGCTACTAACCTGGTTTTTTTGCAGAACAGTGAGTCATGCATTAGGGTCGAAACAAGATTTATTTGTCTAAGTTAGAAGAAATAAATGAAAACTGAGCACAAACAAACAGTAGTCATTGACAGTCAGTTGGTACCTAATGAATCACATTCTTGGGTTAGCAGAGATTCGAATGTTTACTGAGTAATTTTTTCCTAAGTGCAGTTGCTCTTGGAGACTTCTGCACTGGTACTAATTCTGTGATTATAACCCTGTCTATCTCTTAACCCTCTTTGCTTCCTGCTTGGTAATTTTGCTCCTTCAGAGAAGTCAAAGAAAAATATCTCTTTTTATAACAAGAAGGAAGCATCATGAGCATAGTGAGAGTCCCTCACTGACATGTGGCTTCTTAAAGCTGTGGCCTCATAGCCAGCTTATGATTTTGGGCGGGACACACTTATGGTTTGGCAGACCTTGCTGTTGCACCAGGGACAGGGCTGGTGTGGGATGTCACTGTGAAGATGAAGATGCCGGAAAGTCATCTGGCTCTGTGCTCTGATAGAGCCCATCTGGGGGAAGAAAAAGGAAAAAGCCCCGGTTAGGAACCTGCTGTTTCTTTAAATGGGAGATAGAAAGCTGAGGAAAGGTTTTAGGCAGAAGCTGTGCAGTGAAGGGAAGAAAGATTCACGGTAGTTTTCAGGGGTAATCTTGTTCTCCTTTTTGTAACAAACTCCTTTGTTCAGTTCAGAAGAAAAGATGAATAAGAAGGGGCAGGATGGAAGTATAGAAAGCCATGAATGCTAGAGAAAAGGTAAATCAGTTATGCCTACTTACTGTAGTACAAACATGCAAGATAATAGGATATTGGGAATGTGTCTGTCAAAGCAAAGGAGCCAGGGAGAAAGGGCAAATACAAGTGAGAGTTACCTATTTTCTGAGTTCAATGTCCACAGGCATTCATGAACAAGCCTAGACTGTTATTTTTAAGGTCTGCAATACAGTTGTTGCATTTCACATTGATGCCAGGGCAGAGGTGACTGAGATTTGTAAAGGGACAAAAGTGCAGCAGCTCAAGGTGACAAATCAGTTGTCTAGATCCATTCAAAGCCCATACATGCTACAAAGGCAAAGAGGATATGAGTGACGTCTTTGTAACCTGGTAATCCAAGGCCCTTCCACCAGCTCTCGCAAGCGCACAGGGAAGTCCCTGGGCCTTGGCTTTGTGAGAAGTGTGCGCTTCAAGGGGGGCTGCTGTGGAAGCTGGAAACCCACTCTGCGCAGTCAGCAGTCCCACTGGTCCTCACGAAAGGCTGTTCTTGGGCAGAGAAGAAAAAGGTGGCTAACCATGCAACAGGGAGGGAAGGAAGCTGAGCATTGAGACTGCTTCTTGGGCTTAGGCCCTATCTCCATGCTACCTAAAGTGCCAATATAGCCCTCATGGGGTGCAGCCTGCAGCTTCCCCAAAGTCCTTGTCCAACTTGGCAACAGCAGCTGACAAAGTGCAAAGGGCTGCTGAGGGTTACTGCTTCTGCAGACACTTGGTCTGAAGGAAAGTGAGTGAGATGCTGCCTGGAGGGCCTAAAGGGAGTGGAAGCTTATAGAGATGACATTTCAGCTTATGGGAAGCATAAGGAAGGACATGATGTAATCACTTCTAGACATTATTTATCTTCAAGGCTTCTAGACTCCAACTAAATATAGAAGAATGTACACTGTTAAAAGTATGACTGTGGCATTTAAGGTATATCACTGCTGAATATGGGTGGGGAGCAGATCAGCACAAACACTGTTTTTTGAAAACCTTGACCCAAGCTTATAGGATATTCTTGAAATGGACACACAGAGATGTGAAACAGCACAGAAATGATGCTACTTGGGAGCTTTGACTGGAATAAATTACAATCTGTATCACCCTCTCATAAGAAAATCTCCCTTTTGGTTCAAACCCCTTCTGTTACTTGTGAGTCATCAGAGGGCAGTAGAATTACTGTGGTGTAAAGTTATTTACTTCCAGACTTCTGGAGGCTGTAGTGAATGATAGTTACTGAACAAGCTTTTAGCTAAGGTTCCTGCAACTGAGCAATTAACTTTCTGACTCTTACACTAAAGCAATTCATGTGAACAGATTGTGGTTATGAAGCAAAACGTTTAACAAGTCATAAATTGTGAATCAGTTGTTGATTTGTCCTTTTTTGTTTCTTTTATTTTCTGAACAAAACATACATTTTCTGCCTGTAAGTAGGGTGTTTTTTCTCAAACATTGACATGTGCATGTCTTTGGGATATAGGAGAATCCCCAGAAAGAATCACAACCCCTGACAGTTTACCACGTAGGGTAAGAAGATTCCTCTGAGGAACAGACATTTGGGGAATCATTACAAAGAAGACTCCATCAGTTATGACAGAGAGTGAATTTATAAATTTATAAGCAGGGAAAGATTACCTTGCATTTACCATGACTAAGAAAACGTGGCTGTGCAGCTAATGTGAGGTAGGTCAGGCTATATAAATTAGTCTCCTTTCTTATCCTTCCTACTTTTATGAGTAGCCAAGTCTACAGGATAAGTAATGCAGCCTTTCTGCATGATGATACTTCTACTCCTTTGTCCTTGCTTTGTAGAGCTCAAACAATGTTGCCATATAAAGTATCATCACTATCACAGAAGCTTGCCCCATTTGAATAGACAGGACAGCTTCAGACTGTCTGTGGATTCAGGACTTGTTTAATGTCAACTTCTTTGGCTCACAGCTGTACGACCTACCTAGATGGTAACTTTTGGAGAACAACGATATGCCTATCTATTTCCTTTAAGACTAGTCCTTGCACCTTCCCTGGAAGATATTGCACTATAAAGATTATGGAGCAGAACAAGATAAGAAAGGACTTCTCTGACTCCTTCAACTGCTTAATATTTAACTATATGACCCATGTTTAGAAATAAAGCCAAGCTAATTAATGCATGCTTCAACAGATTATATTGCTTATAATATGACTATGATGTATAATGTAAATTTAGGAAATATGAAGATTGAATGTGGACAAAATGTTCCATGTAGACCATGACAAGGATTATAAAAGCACTTCTTTCCAAATGTCTTCTCTCATTCGTTTTATGGCACTTCGCATCACTATGTAATTATGTGTAATTGCTTGAAAAAATACTTAGAATTCTGGCCCCTTGGGGTGCAACTTAGTCAGAGAGAGATAAAAAAGGGTCAGTGTTTGAGTAAGGAAAGAAATTTTCTGCACTAGTACAGCATGTTCCCTGGAAGTGGAAATATTTCTGCAACACCTCCCACAGGAGGTCTCATCCTAGTGGTCTACATCCTATGTACTTTTAATCCAAACTTGAAACATTTTCTGCCACCTACTGCTTTTGCATCATAGTTGTCCTGTTATCTGAAAAAAACCCACTTCTGATGAATTAAAACTCAGAAATGTCTTCTGTCAAGTTTCTGAAAGTGATTTTTAAAAAACCTTCACAATGTCCAAGTGAGTCAAATGAGTGCCGTTATCTCCATTTTCAAGGTAGAGATATGGAGGAAAAAGTGCAGTTAGGCTCCTCTGGATGCAGGGTTGTAACAGGACTGAGGAAGGTCTGGTGTTCTTGAATCCTACTGTGGTGGGTTAGACAGACAGACACGCACTTAACCTCTCTTGCAAGCTTATACATTGTCTTAATGGCAGGTTGGGCTTTTTCACTTTAGGTACACTTACGTGCACAGAACTGACTTTCTGTGACGGTCAGCTGGAGCCTTTCAGCAATTAATTGAAAGATTAGTGTAGGAAGAGAAGATAGAGTCCTTTTTCTTTATGAATCCTTTCATAGGTATGGACTATCTCATTAGTTAACTTTGTTATTTGAGAGTTGTGGAAAGTGTCATGAGGTCTGAATAACTGCAATTACTGCTCACCTTGTTCTCTGTGCCTTGACTTAAATGCCTTTAGGTATTTTGCAAAATCCTAAGATAAAGACTGATATGCAAACAACATCCCTGAGATAAATGGCAATAAATGTTCTGTATGACATGCTTTATTTGTGAGGTGCTCAGATAACACAGTGATTGGTGCCTGGTTAGACAGATGGGGTTTTATTATTTTTCTCTGATCCTTATAAGTTGGATCTTATATTTTGAAAACTGATTTGACATCCGGTAGGACTGCTCAAACTGGATGCTTGAGAGAGGTTGCACTGTTCCAGTGTCACAAAGGCAGGCAAAATGCAGAAGAGCAGTGAGGGCTAAACCTCACTTGCCATGAGGAATGGGAAATAGCGTACAAAGTCTTGACCAGATATGGGCTGAAAATGTCCTGTCGGGGTGACTGAGTAGTTAAAGGTGTCTGTTTCTGGGCTGCAGGACCCACCAGCCAGTGGTGGTCAGGGCTATACGTCAGCCTTTGGGCTATTGGCTTTTGCCTTCATCAACAGCAGAAGCCTCTGGGTCTGCAGCCCTGCAGTGTTCGTTGTTGACAACAGCCTGGAGGCTGTGCACAGGAACCATCCTGGCAGCTGCAGAAGGTAAAGGGGGAAATCAACACTAACACAGTCAAACCTGACGTCTGGCCAAGTTGTGTGTCTGCAGTCCCAAACCAGAGCACTCTGTGCAAATATGGAAATTGTTTCAAGGCCAAATCTTAGTTGCTGGTATTACTCATGAGCATGCCATTCAAGTCAACATAGTGGTGAGTGTTAGCTGGATCTCAGATCTAGCTTCTTTGCCTTTCTTCTTCATCCAGCTTTGGAAGGCATCTCTACAAGTGGTGTTTCTGTTGTGAATTTGGGGTTGCCTTTGAAGTGACATACCAAAATGAGGAAACCACTTCTTAGGATATTCCTGGTTAATGATTGCTTTTCTTTCTAGATTAGCAATAACCCCATATTCATCCCACTTTTTCTTTTCCATGTCCCCAAAGAACAGTAGCCTCTAACTTTGTGGTTGCAAATCCAAATCTGAAACCTGTGATGAGATCCTTTCTCCACCAGACAGCAGTCGTGGCCCTTGTCTGTCATAATTGAGACCTGTAGGAGAAGCTCCATGTTGCATGATTTGAAGAAGCAAATTTTCTTTCATCCACAAGATTTAATAGCCTGAAGATATCCATGCTAGGCCAGCAGTAGTCAAAAATGTTGGAAACATCATCTGCTTTGGTTTTGGCAAAACATTCAGTGGTCTCAACCTAGATGTGAGGGGACGAAAAACTACGTCTCGAGTGCTAAAATTACAACTGGATGTTAGAACTATGCTGTAAGTACTTTTTTCTTTTTTTTTTTTTTTTTTAATTTGGCGTCAAATTACAAAAAAAATTGTGTGGAACAGAAATACTTTTATAATTTCAGTGAGACGACCCCCCCTTCTTTTTTCATATCAGCCTACAATGTTTAATTCAAGCAGAGTGACACGTTTTGAAAGGTCACACCATTGAATTTCAGGAAGCTGAGAGATATCTAATTTAGTTGGCCTGTCTACGTAGGCCTTCTGAACAATCAGTGGAGGCAGAGAGGTTTTTGCAGGGGCACCTGAAATTTGGGTGACCTCCTGAAGGAGTTGTCTTTCTGGCTTAGCTAGGTTGAGGCTTATGAACACTCAGTGCTGATCAGCACTGGAGCACCCCAAATTCACCTGACCAAAACCATGCTTCTAAGACTTTTAGTCCAGTTATTTGACCTCTTTTTCATCCTTTTCTACCATTTTGGTCAAAGGGAAAAGCAAACTGTGGTAGTTCAGAAGTACTGATATATGATATTTCCATTTTTCTGCATTTTCCTCTTCCCTCTATTCTTCTGGCTAAAATTATTTGCTGTATTTGATGACATTTGTGAAGGGCTTTTTGTTGCCTTGGAACAGTGTTTTCTAGCAAAGTAACCATTCTGCTGGAAAAACATTCAAGGTTAAAGCCAGCTATAGATCAAAGCAGATAGCTTCTGTTTTTCCCATAGTCTTCGGATAAACACAAATTCCAGTCTCCCAGGCTGTTAACTTGGCATCTTTCACCAGTGTGTAATTCAGAATGCATATGAATAACATTTCAAATCAACAGAGGAGTATCTTCCCCCTTTTAGGATGCTGACTCCACCTTCCTCAATCTCCTTCTGCCGATCTCCTCTGGGGGAAGACAGTTGAGTATACTAATGACAAAATGGCAAATGTGCAAACTCCCTCAAGGAGCACTTAAAAAGCTGCTTCATCACAGCAGTGTGACATGGACATGAATAGAGGATTGTTCTCTTACTTCAGATTCCAAGCAGCCATCGACTTTATTGCATATTTTCACCTATGTGAGTTACAAATTAGTGACAAATACGTTTGAAAGCTAGTCATTACCTCAATCAGTCAATTATTCAAAAGATGTATCAGTGTGATTAGTTGCTCTCAGTTAATTATAGGAACAATAATTAGCTAATAAGGGAGTCCTATCATTCATATAATACTGATTTTCTTTGTTTTAGAGACAATAATTTTAAAATTCCCTTGAATATATATATTGAGAAAACACCCAAGATAAATTTTAAAATAACTTTATCAAGTTGCAGGAAGTGCTTTACTCTCTTCTAGCTCTTTTGGCCAAACTTATACTTCTACCATCTTCTCAGCAATGGGTTCTGCCGAAAATTAATGAATGTATCTTCAAATATAGTCTTAGCAGTCAATTGCCTTGAGAAGGCTGAGAGTCACACAGACGATTAGACAACTTGCTGCTTTTAATCACTTCATCCCTGGACAAATCTAAACTCATGCCAAACACTGGCAAAGAAAGATGGATATGTCAAAGACATTGTATCTCATTCCTACAAACACACAATTTGCTCTGAAATTACAGGTGCAAGACCATAGGATTTCATACTTCTCTTCCCTAAAATTAGCACCTGAGGGAAAATACATGGTGCAGGCATTTTGTTTAAACAAGACTCTGCCTGTTTGTTCCTTATATTTGCACTTCCTTCTCAGGACCTTCAGCCCCAACTTGTTAAACCTTTATAGCTCAGTCACATTCCCAGGTTCTAAAAATGAAGAGAAAAGGCCCAGATTCTCATGGGTAAATAGGGACCTAACTCACTGTGGCACCCCAAGACATGTTTGCAAGTCCAGCCTAGTGTGTCTGGCTCACCCCCACAGGGTCAAGCTAAGGACAATAATCCAGCATTTGGTGCTGAAGCCACTAGATATACTTCATATGACCAGGGTGGATAAAACAAGTCTGAAAGAAGCTAAGAGTTTTCCAACAGCTGAGAGGGTGACTGTAAGGCTAAGAGTAGAGGTACCCACTTGTGGTTAGAAAGAGCAGTTCCACATTTTCCCATCTCCACGGGCCATACTTGCCTGACGGTGGCTAGCTGGCACAGGCAGCTAAACCACAAAAAGCCTAATGCCACAAAACCATGCAGAGTGAGGGGAGTACGGCCCTCCAAGGACACGGGGAGTGGAGCAATGGGATCACTGCTTTCATCTGCTATGAGCTGCTACTTCTGCTTGCCCATATTGTCCATCTGAACCATAAGCGCAGGCTATTTCACCTCTATAGAGTGGCTGAAAACTCTGCAGCCAATCCAGGTAAGATACTAATCTCAGAGTGTAATACACTCCTACTACTACTTACCTGTAGCTCATAATCAAAAAGGACCTTGGGGGGCCATCTTTGCAGCCACCCGCAGGCTTTTCCCAATTCCCCTACCTGGTGAATGCCCTAAATGTTTTTATCACATGCTAGAGACAAGCTTTTAGAAGACTCCCCCTTCTCCCCAGCTCTCCTGATATTTTAAAAACCATATGATTGTCTAAGGCTTTTGGTTTTAATCTTTTTCATTTTCATTTCACCTCCATCTTTACTCTGAAAGTCTCTCTTGATTCCTGCTCCAGTTCTAGCTGCCCTGGGCAACAATTGCATTAACATATCACTAATATACCCTATTTATTTATTTAAAATAATAATAATTAAAGAAGGTTGATCAAGCCCAGTTAGATCTCAGTAGACTACGATCATCTTTAACTTAGCATAACCTAGTAGTCCAGGAGAGAGAATAGAAGCCAGGAAAACCTGCATCTGACAAAAATTCCCTCAGAAAAACATGTAAGCTCTGTATCTCAGCTTCTTTGTATTTGATGTAGGATTTATATCTGACAAGGTGTCGTAAGACATCTATATAAGGTATGCATTATTTTGCAGCTCTCCATTTCCTTATCATAGCTCCTAAATACTAGTTACATGACTTGGACTCACAGTTTTGGCGAGCTCCCTTGCATGTTTTCCAAACAAAACCACCCTTCATTATCTGGTTTTCTTTCTTTTTTGTACTGGATAAATAAAAAAGGTTAGAAGAACACAGAAATCCTGTTGTATTGAACTTATGGTACCTAGTCCCTTTAACGCTTTAATCATTATATTAAACATAGTTTATATATAGTTTTCAGATTGATTGTAAAGAGCTCTTCTCCAAATAGTGAGAGGAGTAAGAGCTCTTGAACATTCAAACCAATGTTCTTCAATGCATAGATCAAACCATGGCATTGCACTGGTTTCTTTGCAAAAATGTGTAAAGGTCTGCAAGTTTCATCTGCATATAACACTGCAGAAAGGTGAAGATTTTAGGACCGATTTACCTGAGCGTTTCTGATTATTTTATCTGGAAGTATGTGATACTCTCTAGCCAAATCACACCACCTCTGATTTCTCATTACTGCTGTTGTTTCTTTGCAAGACAGCTGCAGAGCCCCTTCTTGCAACCAGTATTGAAAGAGGTCCCACTCCCCCTTGTGCAACTTCACTTGATAACCTGATAGCTATTTTGACCTTTCCCTGTCCCTGCTACCTTCCCTGTCTCTTCCTTCTAGTTCAATCCAGAAAACTTCCAACTCATCCCTCAGGCCTTTTGCTCTCTCTGTTTTGAAAATATTTCCCCTTTCCTCTTTTTTTTTTTCTTAGTTTATTTTCTATTTCCTGCTGCAGGCATGGAAAGAGGTTGATGGGAGGTATTAGTCCAGGGAAGTATTACTGCCACTGAAGGGAGAAGGTAAAATAGGTGTCACCGCTGAAGAGAGGGACTGAGATAGATGTTGTGAGTGGATATGACACCACCTCTGGTACTTGGCAGATGGAGAGGTGAAGAACAAGATGCTAAACTGTGGCAGCCACAACAACTATGGAAAAAGCTACATCAATAGGAGGAAAAAGACTAAATTAATTCTTCTGGAAGCTGATGCACTAGGGGTATGGACAAATTGGAGTAGTCACAACCAAATACACCCCTATTACCATTCCCTTCGTGCAGCACTTTGTGAATAAAGAGGTCCTTGCTGGACCTACAATGATGAGACGCAACAGCTTCTTCGTGGCTTCGCAGAAGTCCCTTTTCAGGCCAAATTTACCATCTCCTCACAGTCCTTCCTGCTGGCACACTCCTGAGGCAAGAATAAATCATCTTTGAGCTCAGTCAGTGCACTTGCTGCATTTGCTAGCTACGTGACCAGGCTGTGTGCCTGTGCATGACCAAGCACCTCCACCTGCCTCACTTGCCCTTCCCGCAGTGCTGCAGGATGGACATCAGATACCCGGGGCACCGTGAGACCCTTCCTCAGAGGCCAAACATCATCTACTGAAAAGGCACATGGGTTTTCTAGGGAAACCTGAAGAGGAAGTGGTGTGTCTTGGGCATGCTTTCACATCCCTGCAGCCCTGGGAAGTGTGGATGTAGCCCGTTTCACCAGTGCAGAGCACTGGCAGGGAGCTACTGATGCAGGACAACAGGAGCCTGCAGGTGTTTTAAGAAACCAGCCCAATAAACTTTGAAACCTCTCATTTGGGCATCATCACTTGTAGAAGACATCCAGTTTCCCCAGACTGGAAAGGCTAGTCAGTTGTCACCTATCTACACCTAGAAAGGTCTAAGACGTTGAATCTTATAGTCTCTGACGTTGAGGTCTGTTCTGGAAGAACATGTCCAGCCTTGGCATAAAGGGGAGTCCAAGGGAAGTACACTGTGAGAGAGGATTGCCAGTACTGATAGAGGGCCAAAGGGTGAGGAGGGGAATAAACAGCATTTCAGCGAGGAAATGCTAGACTTGTCATGACAGTGATTCAGTGGGATTTGAAATGACGGCATATTCTGAGCTCCCTCAGCATTTCTCTTGCATAGGCACTGTGCCCTGGCACAGGCCGGTCCTACTCACTAATCTTACTGTTCTTTGCCCAGTTCTTGAAAACTTTACACCTGTATGACTGAATGAACAATTTGTTTCTTTTTCTGGAAAGGCATACCTTCTTATGCTGGAAAACAGAAGGAATGCAAATGTTATTGGATCAATCTGATTCAATTACTTTGTGTAATCTTGGATTTAATCTCATTGATAAGAACTTAGAGAGATATGCTGAACTATTTTTCCTTTTTCTTTCTTCCTATGCTCAGTTTTGTCATGACAGACACTGGAAAGCACTAATTTTGCCCCTTTCTCTCAACAACTATAGCAAAAAAACTTAAGTTATTTTAAATGCATTTCTTGTGTTTTATCAGAAGCTACTCGTCTCCTCTCTGGATGCATATACAATTACAGACAAAACTCCATGCAGTTAGTATGGACTAGACAAATACTTACAACATGATGTTCCTGTGTAAAAGATTCCCTACAAATCTGATCCTCCTTGGACATTAGAACAGGCTCTCCAATAAAGAGAAAAGAAAATAAGGAAAGTGCGTGATGTAAGGAACTGAACAAACAAAAACTCTGGCATGCTAAAAGACGGAGGAGTGAGGAAAAAGCAAGTCGAAGACCTCTCTCTTGAAATCTCCCCTAATTGGCAAATCTCTTCTATATCACCATGGTACTGCAGCACCATGAGGAGACAGATGCTCCCTAAAGCAGTCAGCATCCAAACAATCCAGTATATTTCAGACCAAAGCAAATAACCTGAATTATGCTAGAAAACTACCCAAACCCCAGAACAATTCATGGTAAGCACATGTCATCTGCTTCCTCTTAGAAGCACTATGAAACAGGCAGGAAAAAGAGGGAAATTTTACCATTTTTCAGGGAAGAACTGTACAAAATGCAGGCGATAATCAACTCACAGGCTTGGCCTGAAAGAAAATTTTCCTCTGACGTAGACAGAAGAACGTGCTGTAAGTGCTCTTGGTCCCTGCTGGCTGTGACCTACTGGATAGCGAATGAGTAGCACTCCTCCACATCATTAGGGTGTGCACTTGCACAGCAAAGGACAGGCTAGGTCCCTCAGCTAAGGGGTCTGGGACAACCTTTGCTATTTCTTTCCTAGTTCCCAGCATTTCCTCAGTCTTAACGCATCTTTGCATGGCAAGGCAAATGCGTATGTTTTCAAACACGGGACATTTTCTATCTTGAAGCTTGTCTAGAAGAATTTCAGCAAGCTCGGTGAGTGCAAGACACCTTTGGAGCCCATTCAGCAACATTCATGTGTTTCTCCATGCTATTTAATTTACTGCTGTTATCTAAATGGTTTAGTCATCCTGGAAATATTTCTGTGTGTTGACAAATTTTGGTGGTTGCAATAATTAATGTCTGCTGGATAAAAGGTATGTCTATAAAGTGCTATAAAGTACTATATGTTTTTGTGTAGGTAGCTGCATATAGATGCAACCACAGGCATTCAGCGATCATAAAAAGAGTATGAATGCTGAATTCAGACCCAATGTGCCTATTGATTAAAATGCCAATAACAGCTATGTATTGTAAAAATCAGGGGCATATTGCAAAATTATATACAGAGGACACAAGCAAATGACTTGCTTAGATTATGTTATTATCCCTGATGAAAGTAGTTCACATAATTGTTCTGTCAAGTAAGTTTTTTACATCGCAAGTCAGAAAAATGTGGGGAAACCTGTTAACCCCACTTGTCTGACCTGTTCCTGTCAGAACTATCTTTAGTTGGAGCTTCAGAAGCAGCAAACTGCATAAAGTCTACGCCCCCCTTTCTAGCATTATTATCCCCCCTGCTGTTTTAATTTATGTGTTTAATTTTGGTTTGCTGGGTGCAATATGGCTAATTGCTTGAGAACTGTGCAACCTTATATGTGAAATTTTGCTTTTATAATTTGTAGCACATCAAGTGTAATAATGTACATTTAATTTCTCAAAAAGATAATTATGCTAATAGAATTATTTGAATAAAAATTCACACTTTATGTAGGATAATGTCATCTACCTCTTAATTTATACTAATGCAGGTCTGTAAGGAATTTTTAATAAGCTACTTCAGCCCAGGGCCAGGAAGGGCTAGACTGGAGCAAAGGACTGACAGGTCTTAAATGGGAAAAAAGGCATCAGAGGGCTTTGTGGCAAAAGCTGTCAGAAATGATGCAGGTATTGGATTTGGATAGATGCTAGAAGATGCAGCAACTAGCTCTGGTCATGTGGGAGGATGTGGTCTTGCTATGTTTAGCTTACAGAGGAAAAATAAGGAAGGAAAAAAAGACACTTCAGGTGAGCAACTGCATTACATGCAAGCAGGGCTTGCAAGATGCAAGTCTTCATGCAACAGCCCACCACCTGCCCAAAATGTGTGGCATCTCAGCAGGGCCAGCGCCTTGTGAGCCGGCACCCGGACAGGGCACCTGGCCTCTTCCAGCAGCCTGGAGAGGCTGCAGCTGGCTCGAAAGCACAACGTCAGGAGAGGAACAGCACCTCCCTCAGCCCCAAGGAAATGCAATTTATTTTTAAGGCCATTCCTTAGGCACCAGTTAGGCATGAGGGCTTGGAATTGGCTCGAGAGAGATAAGACACCATATATACTGCTCTCTGATGCCCAGACAGCCTCCATGCCAGACAAACTCTGTTTCAGCATTTCAGCAGTGTCCGCAGGAGCACTTCTGACCAATAATGAAGCTTTTGGAGCTGGAGGGGGCCATACTGAGGCCAGGCTACCCAGGGGGGCTGCTAAGCTGTAGCCCAGCACAGGCCAGCGTCTCATCCCACCATCACCATCCCTGGTGATGCACATCCAGGCCTTTCCATGCACCCAAGTCCTCTGCATGCAGCTGAAGTACCCCGAGAGGGGCCTTTGCTTTTCAAGGATGAGCAGCACGTTAATTTTCTGGGAGACGTTAGGTTTCTTGTTGCATTGTGCAACTCTTTGCTTGCAGCTGGGAAAGCCATGCCTTCAGCTAACCCTCTTTGCATTCAGTCTATAGGAGCCCTACGCAAATGAGGTGTTAAAGCAGTGTAGCACTGTTTTCTGTATTTTATTGTGGAAGAAATCAGTTATCAATGTGACCAGGTTTAAAAACACTTGTGTGATCCCCCTCTCTTCCCAGAGTAAACTTCCGTCCCCTGCCTCTTGCACGCATTGTTCAGTGAAAGGCTGGCCACTGATCTCTGTGAGCATTAAAACACACTGAAATCTCAGGCAGCAGTATACAGTTATTGCTTTTAAATTGCACTGTTGGGGGTTTCCAATGTTGATTATTGCATTTGTAGTAATTCCCCAGCCTTGGAATGAGGAAACTATTGCAAATCCTTTGTGAACTGCTTAAACAGGGAAGTATGATATGTGAAAGTTTCTAAAGGTGGTGACTTTCATACTAGATTAATATAAAATACCATGATTAATGCCTAGACTGTCAGTTCATATTTTCTCCCTTAATTACTTCAGGACTTTTTTTTATATGCCATAAGTATATTTATAGGTGATAAAAGAGCAGGACTGGCAGCCTGAGAGCTTGAAAAACTATTTATCCATGGAATGGGTGTAGTTATGAGCAGCAGGTTTTGCAAAACTCCTCTGTGTTACTTCCCTTTACCAACGTACTTGTCTTCCTTCTCCTTCTGCACTAAGTTAATCATCCACAGGGCTGGTGATTTCAAGGTCACAAATAAGGAGACACTTTTTGCAGTGTCTCCTTTCTGCTAGAAGAAAGGGGGGACTGAGGTCAAGCCTATTCATTTCACAAACTCTGGCCAACATTAATATCTGAATACTTTCTTGATTTCCTCTTTTAGGTACGGGAAATAGCTTTAATATCTTGGATACCACAATGTGGAAGCTATTGCCTTTTAATGTTGATCCCTACAGGCCATCAATCCCTAACTAGCGTTACTACTTACTGAAACTGAGATGGTTTCAAACCGAGATTTATAGGTAAAAGATTCCCTGTCTTCTGACTAATTCCTCAAGTTGTGTGGTTCCACTTCATTTTTTAAATTCCTTGGGCCATCAACCACCAGATTTTTAGGTAGAACTCTTCACTGATCTGATAGGGGAGTACTTAAAAAAGTTATTGGATGATATGGCCTCATACTTCTTTTATGGAGTTGAGTTACTTAATGTTGACAGAACTTTTTTTTTGTTTTGAGACTTGCTTTTTTTTTGGTTTTGTTTTCCTTTGATATCTTTAAACACAAAGTGCCTTATAAGTGGGGAAGGGAGAACAAGTGTGTATGAAATAAAAATGGCTATGGATCTTCACTGAAAACACATATCGAGGCTATTTTTACTTTCATTGCTGAGTTTTGCAGAATAAACAGATTACAATAAACAGCATACAGAGAGGTGATAGCATTATTATTATTATTTATACAGCACCATAAATGTGCATTCTGCTTAACAGACAAATAAAAGACATCTCAGGAGATCACTTCAAGTTCAACTTCAGCATAAAGTACAACTTTCTTCTGAACATCTCCTTTTTTCACAGTTGCAAAGAACAAATGTTTCAGACTGGAGTGCATTAAACTGAGGAACTGAAATCCTTATCTAGGCTCAAAAAAAAAAGCGATTTGATCGCCCTGCTTAAATGTGTAGGTCAAAACTCCCTCTCTGATAAAAATTCTCGTGACTGCATTGGAGGCCAGAGCTCACCCAACGTTCCCATCAAAACTGCTGGAGCCCAGGAGTGCCCTGAACTTCTGAAAATTAAGCAGATTTTTTATGTTTTTAAAGGCGATGCCTCACTGTAGGTCATAATACCTCACAAAAATTGTTGCAACATATCAAACTCTGCATTAAGCACAGCACTCACTTTCAACCCAAACCTTAATCTTTTAAAAAATGTTATTCTTTAATTTTTTAAAAAACGTAAACACTGAAGTGGCCCAAGCCTAGAGAAGCTCTGTGAGGAAGGAAAATCTTGGAGGTTGAATTGATTTAGAAACCCCAGTTGGAGCACTGATCTGAGTGATGAAAGACAGTTGTGTAAGCCTGTCTCCCAAGGTGTTGAGAAGACGTACGCGCACTGCTGTTGCCCATAGACGTGGGCTGGGAGGCACAGGAGTGCAAGGGAGAACCCTCTCCAGAGGAACAAAGTATTCCAAATGAACAGTTTCAAAGGAAATTCACTGAAAATATTAACCAAGTAACACAACAAATTAATTAAAATAATGCATTTAAAATACTAATTAAAATAAGTGCCTATCTAGTATAACATTTACATATTTCTGACAGAGGAAAGAATGTTTGTCAGAAACGTTTGTAAATTGCAAGACAATAAGAAACACTGGCAGGTGTCAAGTCTGTTGAGGATAAATCATGGCCAAACTTCAGATGTTAGGTCAGGAAGGAACACGGATTTCAGTGGATCTGCAGCTAAGATCTTTGGCAGGATGCAAAGTTTTTGTGTGCCAGAGGGACACCTCCTCAGAGCAAAGCCTTTCTTTTATAGCTTAATTGTTAATGTAAACCCACATTAATACAAATGTGGCAAGCAGATTTATCTTAATTTAATCTCTGGGCAAACTGGGTAGTACTTCTAGATAGGCTTTTTCAACACCTGTGGGAATTCATCCGGCCAAAAGAAACAACTTCCATGCCCTTTTCATAGTCAATGGGGAGAAATAATCAGCTTTATAGTACAGTTGGTCTCATCTTGAACTCAACATCTGACCAAATGCATTGTGTGCTGAGAGTGTCTATTTTTCTCTGCTGTGCACAGGAGGTCTAGCTCAGATGCAGACATTGGCATCGAGGATGGCTAATGCACACTGAGGAGGAAGATCCCCAACTTTGTGCCTGCGGAAAGATGTCTCCCTCGTGCCACTGCTGGGGCACTGAACACTTACTGCAGCAACAAGCAATGAGAAATAATGCCCCAATAAGAAAATCACCCTAATTATTCAGCTTTTCATCTTTACACAAAGGTAAATCCAAGTCAAAACCTGTCCCCTGAATAAAAATATTCAGAGCAGGTCCCCAGAGCCACACTTCATCTGTTGTCCCTGTTTACTCCCATAGATGTCACAGGAATGCTGAGGCATACTGCCTGGATTTTTGTAACTCCCCTAAACATGAAAGAATGTTATTCTTTCTAATCTTCACTATCAACGAACTAAGGGTTCCTGAAATCCCAGCTAACAGGTGATGGAGGATAGACTTCAGTATATTCTAAATCTGTACTGGAGGAGTACTGCATTTTTCTGTCCAAGAGTTTGTTTTGAGCATATGCAAGATCCATGTCCTGAACTCTCCATAAACTGTGGGAGTAAACAGAGGGTGCTCCAGTATGACACTGCAGAAATCTTCTGGAAACCTGTGCTTGTCTTTAAGTCATGAACAAAAATTGATTTGTGAATTTTGTATCAAATGCTTCATTTTCAGTAGGAACATCGCCTATTTTTTAAGAAGTGGAAGAAAAAAGAGCAAAAGTCATATAATTCTCACTTCCAAGTAAGTGGCTGCACTGACATGCTTTCAAGTAAATATGAATGGTAACAAAGATGTTCTAGCACTGCATTATAGTCTCAAATTGCAAAAACTAGTAGACTGGAAATGTGTATCATTCCAGATCTGTATGGATAATAGGGCCTTTGGTTCTCAACTGTTTATCCATAACATAGAGTTTGGGAATTCATCCTTTTCTATTGGTTTGAGCCAGGGGTTAGGAAATAACCCTACTAGAAAAAAATCTTGACTCCTGTGAATTCAGTAGGACTTTTGTAGTCAACTACAGCTGAAGTGGGATGTCCCTGATTGTCTAAACCAACTAGAAGCAAATAGCAGCAGCCTGATAGAAAATTTGTAAAACCGAGGAGAAAATTTCTCTTCCAGGGATTAGAAAGCACTGAAGCCAATTCTGTTGAATTGGAGCCCACCTTCTGACATACTTTGCAGTCCTTCCCAGTGTGATAATTGATTTTAAATACCACCTGAAAACACTGTAGGATGGCATCCAAAAAAAGGGGGGATCTGGTGTACCTGGCTGACATTTACTATTACAATCCAGTTTCTGAGCAAATGCTTTTGGACACAGTCCTTTTTCTGACCTGAAAAACAAGATCAGGAAGATTATAAAGTAATTCCAATGAGGGAAATAAAAATTGACCCGGATGTTTTGTTTTAAAAGTCTCAATCAACAAATCGCCTCTAAATCAACAAACAGCCCCTAAAGCTGTTTGAAAGCCTAATACAAAATTTCTGTTTAAGGGCTAAAGGAAATTTCCCGCTTGTGTATGGAAAGGGGTTCAGCTAGTGCCTCAAGTTCTGTTCCAGGTGGTTTTAAAACTGACTATTTTAGATCTGCTTTACCTTGATAATCCTTCCCAAGACTATCCAGGAAGAGGTCTGGGTGCTCTGAGGATTCAGAGATAAAAAGAAGCCTCCAAAGTCGTCTTAGTGCTCACTTCAGCTGCCTCTGGCCTTCATCCAGCAAAGCACTTAAATCTGTTCTTTGCTTTGAAATTGGCTTGGCGATGTCAACAGGGCTTCTCATGTATCTGCAGTTAAATACCAGCATAAATTATTATTTAGATCTAACTCCTCTGCGTCAAGGCTTGAAGTACCCACAGTAGTCACTGTAAGGGAGGGCCTTCTTTTATGTTTCTGGTGATCACATGAACAAGTTACTTTTCCCTTTCAACAAATACCCTGGCATTTGGCTTGCCGCACAATGCTCTGGTTCAGGCTCAAAAGCTTCTCTGGCCCAGTCTTCCCTCTCAGCCTTGCATCCGTACAACCCCACTCAACCCAATCAAACACCTTCTTGGTACCCACACAGATTTACTGCAAAAGTCTGTGCCCACTGCTAGGGAGAGCTGAGCCTCAGTAAAGCCAGCATGGCTTTTACTAATTAAAGAACAACTCACCTTCTCTAGCTTTGCCCTTCAATTTCTCCTAGAAATCCTTTTGTCCTTAATAGAGAAACATCTACATGATGAAACAAAGCACAATCTTCTGGTGACCCTTGTTTGAGTAGAAATGTAATAGCTGTCTTGCAAGCTGGGGAACCACCTTTCCTTTTTTTTCCTTAGAACTTTGCAAAAGCTAATTGGAAAGCAATCACAGCTCAGCACTTAATAGACTTTTACATTTCAATAGCAAACAATTTTTTTCCATGTTTAAGAGGCACAACCTGGGCAATTTCCTCCCTTTCATAGAAGATAGGTGGTTTGATCTTGGTTAGAGAGAAGGCTACAGTGTCTCACTTTTATTACCTACTTTATATGAGAATAAATGTTTTATAAAAGTTCTGAAAATAATTTCTTATGTGAGGGAGGGTGAAACTTAGTTCTAGTACTCAAGATGCTTTAATTAGTTTTCCCTGAGTCTGTTTTCTCAGTTGTCTCACTACAACTGGATGAGTTTTATTGCCCTGAAGAAATAATTTGCTCTTATTAAGACCAAGAACTCTGTTCTATAATTTAATATGTTACATTCATCTTTAACGTTAAAAGGCCTGAGCCAAAGTTCACAGAAATTAATGGAAAGTCTGCTAGGGACACAAAAGGGCTTTGGATCCTTTTAAGGGAGTTTCAGTCTGAAGAAGCATCTAGACTGCAGTTATTAAGTGCAGCATATCTAACTTGGATATTATTAGAGGTGTAACTATGGCAGTACGGGGCTCTGTGGGGCCAAATGGCAAGTATTTATGCAACTCCTTGAGCAGGTGGGGCTTTTTTTAGTCTGAGCTGAGTTTTATGCTGCTATGGTTACATTACTAGAAATACCTGCCCTAGTTAGCTTAAATTTAGCTTGCGTATGGTTACACAAGTTGAAGTCACTCCAGTATAGACATATTTACTCTCCCTAGAGGTTTCTTGTGTTATAGTGATATGAATTCATCCCTTAAATCAGAGGTATATCTCTGTCTGGTTTTGCTTCATCACTGGCTGGATCATGCTCCTGCTTGTCAGCAGTTACCTGTAACAGACGGACTTCTCTAGCAATATTGTCATTTTCAGTTACAATCTATTTTCTTCTTTCATTACTTGAAAAGGTTTTGATACTCCTCCTTTCCTGATGGGTAAATTTTTTCCTAGCCACCTGTGTTTCCCTGGTGGATCTGCTAATAGCAAGACATTAATCCCTAGATGCATTATAGCGTGGTTGAGCACCATTATATTGACAAGTGAGCCAGAAGAACACTTCTAGCTCAGTTCCTTAGAGATTGAATAAAAAAAGTCATCCTAGAACCACATTGATATTAGGCAGTACAAAAATTGTGTTATGTGCTGGAAGCATTATTGTCTTCCAAGTGATAGTCAGGCCTAAAGCTTAACAAACGTATTTTAGAAGTGTCCAGTATGCCTGCTTATCTGTCTGAGAGTCCTGAGAATCTATTCTAATTTCAGAAGAACAATTAAAATCCTACAATAAACACCTTAAATATTAATTTAACAAGAGGGAAAGTTCCTTATTAGGTTTATTGATATTCAACAAGGGAAAATCTGATGTCTGTAAGCAATCTTATGTACTCAAGTATAGTCTGGTTTTGTTATGGTCTTGTATGGCCAGTTGAAAATCCTTCGCCATATCCTAATGTGTCATTATGGGCCAGATCCAAAGCTGGTTCAGACCAAGAAGGGGCTGCCTGATACTTTCAAGTCTCCTCTGCCTTGTACCAGAGGGAGCTAAAAACTTGCTCTCTCTAACCTGTCTGTAATGCTCATTTTTTCAAAATGTAATGAAGGTTCCTTAAGGCTGGTAATTTTGTGTCCTCATTTTCCATTGCTTTAATTTTTATTTCTTTCTTTTAAAGTTTGTGAGAATTTAGGGTAGACTTAAGTAATTTCTTCTAAGTTTCTTCACAAGCGTGACAGCCACAAGTTTTTAAGGAAAGCCCTCAATCAAGTCAGTGAGGCATAGAGTTCTCTGGCTGCAACAACAGGTATCGTGAACCCTGCAATTAATTTTCAAGTCATGATACTGGAACCCTTCCACCTTCTGTGTCTTCAGTGCATGGGCTTCATGAGAAGTATTACTACGACTTCTAAATGGAAGGAAAAATGAGGGAACAAATTGAGCAGTTATTAAGAATGGAGCTATTTTCCTGATGAAACATGACTCATGCTGACAATCGAGATTCAAAGTACTCTGCGGATTTAATAGTCATAAGTAATATTTCACTAGTGATAAGTGATGCTGGAGAAAGATAAATCTTGATGGGTAAAAAATTCTGCCTGAGTTTGTTCAGACACTTTTGTATCTTTTTTCTTGAATACCTTTACCACAGCATCTATAAGGAACCAATGCCTAGGCTTTGGGGACAGCTGATCTTAATTTCTAAGCCTAATACATGCACATCCATATACACTGGAGTTTTATTCCATACCCCTTGTACTTTTATTTTTTTACTTCAGAACAGAGGCTATTTCTATTGATATGCATGAACTGGTTAAGTGAATCACTCTGATATGACCAATTAATAATGTATATTCTCACTTTTCTTGAAGGGTTAATGAAGACAACTGTTGGCAGTCATATTTATAACATTCAAAATACCTGCTAGAAAGGCGTGAGCTCAGAAGCCAAAAGAGGCACAGGCAGACTTCATGCCTTATTGTCTTTTCTTCTTTGGGAGGTTCAGAAATATAATGATTCAAAAAAGCCCTTGTCATGAATATGCATAGGTGGAGACAGGACTTATTATGTATTAATTATAATCTACCACAAGCCCATCAGTATGCTATTGCTGGACCAAAGAAAAATACCTCTTTACTGTAATCTTGATGGTGTATCAAGCTGTCATAGTTCCTTCTATGTATGTAAGAATGAGTGTATTACAGTATAACTGTATCAAAGCAGCTTTTGGAAAACTTCTCAGCTTTTTCAGTGAGTTTTAAAAGCTAATATCAGTATTGATGTAATATAAAAGAAAGATTTTGTTCTTACACTTTTTAAAATGTGAAGTGCGTGTTTGATATTCTTCACACAATACTGTTTTTTAATGAGGATAAAGGCTGCACAAGGTGTCTGTTTCTTGACTGATAGAAAGGCAGAAGGAGAAATTAGTACTGGGAAAGAACATTATTTGCTTCTCTCAGCACGATCTTTTTGTCTTCAAATCTGAACCCTTTATCATTTTTATCCTTGCTCTATTGAAATCTGGGGGCAGGGGATACTCAGGTAACTGGATATACCTCCAAGCACACTCAGGTGTACTAAAATGCCTTATGTGTGAGCTCCTGGGGTGATTCCCTAAATTGTTAAGCTCATCTATTGTCCATCTCCTTTATACCCAATGCTCTGTTTTCAAGCTGGACAATTCTCTTTTCTGTTTCACCAAAATGAGAGTCAAAAGCCTTTGATTTATATCCTCAGTTCTCTCGTTTACAGATAGTACCATTACAGAGATTTTTTACTATCCATTCTGCTTCCAGGTAAGGATAAAACTGTTCTGGATCTTGACAGCTATGCAGCAGCAGTGGGCTCACGAGAGCTGCAAGAATGAGTCATGTGTCCTCCAGTGGCAAGTGGGGAGGAATTCGTATTCACAAGCTGCAAGAGGTGGTTTTCTCCTCTATTATTTCAAACCCAAGAGTTATTCCTAGGTGTTCTAGTCAACTAAATTGATCAGCAAAGCCACCAGTTTCAGGTCAAGAAGAAAGGAAACATGTTCTGAAGCTCAACCAAATGCATCACATCCTTTCCAATACGAGGACAGCCACACTTCTGTCTGTGTTTCTCAAAGGTTGCTTCTCTTCCCTTCACCTCCAGGGCCTGTTTGAAGAACTTGCTGTTAGCTGGTGTGCCCTGAAGAAAGCGGAACACACCCCTTTGCTTACGCACTCCTTGGCCAGCCAACTTCTTTCAGCCTGTGGTCCCCAGAAGTGTAGAGTGCAAGCTGCCCTCTGACAGCAGGTATTTGTGCTATAAGTATAATTGTACAAGCTTCTTACTGCAAAACCAAGAGCCTTTGGTTGACCAGACTTTACTAGCAGTGAGCAGCAGAGCATTTGCAGTAAGGAAGGAGTGTCAGACCATGTATACAGTAAAAAAATTTCAGAGACGCCCAAATCCTACTGAAAGTTGATAGGAGTTAAGCACCTAACAGACCCTTTCTGCCTCTGCATGCCTTGTCCTGAGACAGAGATGTATTAGTCATGCAGGACTGGGTGCTTTTAAGGTGTTTTTTTTTCTTCTGTTAAGAATGAAAGAAAGAAAGAAAGAAAGGAAAAACCCCAACAACATTACTTTCCACTGAGTTTATAAATGTAAATGCCAGAAGGGTTCAGGTTCCCAGTCTATATTTTTTTCCTAGCCAGACTCTTAAATATATTTAGCTATACTCAGAATATAAACTACAACAGGGGAGATCAAGGGGTTTTATTTCCATTTTCTGACAACCCTTGATTTGAATTCATTGCACTAATACATTAAAAAAAATTCCCTGTATTTAAAAGCATTAAAAAAAGTAATAAAAGTGGCTATGTTTTATTTATAATTTAACAACCCCACATGAGTGCTGATAGTAATGCTATGCTGAGGTATATGGTGAGAAGGAAAGTTTTTGCTGCTTTTGTGTTTCTGAGATTTTTCTTTCAGCTCAGCTGGGAATAAGGTGGCAATGCTGCATTTCTTTACATCCTGCCAGCTATATGGCACCTCAGGTTAATGCAGCCTACCTCCAGCACACTGAATATATCAGCCCATTTTAGACACAACTCCCAGAACTAAAGTCAGGAAGCCAAGTGGAAGATCAGGCATAGGGGTACTTTTAGGCTGGCAGTCAGAGAAAAAGCTCTTTCTGAAGTTTTTTTTTTTTGGAGTAAAATTTATTTTGTAACATCACTGGAGGGCAACAGGAAGGGTCAGAAGTAGAATGAGATAGCAATTTGTTGACAATATGGGGAAAATGTTGCCAGTGGACTTTGAAGTGGGAAACGTTTTTTAAAAGCAGACCAGATGGAAGTTGATCATTTTGGTGCTTGCAGGACACAAAATGGACAGATTGTCAATTACCTAAAAGACTGCACAATTTGTCAAATATGAGTTGGACAACAAGCAAAAGAGAATTTAACGGTATAGAGTTCAATGAACAAGTTAGCCTAGCTGTGTGAAAATCTCTAACAAAAGATATTACTTTCAAGCATGTTTTTAACCCCAGATAAAATATTTCAGTTAGCAGTGATGTTTTTTCTTGGTCTTGTTTTTAAGCTGGATTTCCCAAGAAATGTTGTTTAGGCACTAAGATCATCCACCTGTCTTTAGTCTCTTGCCTTAACTTTTAAATAAACTGGTGATTTTTGACAAAGGGACAGGGATCTCAGATACACTCACTTCCTACACAATTAGTGCATATAGACAGTTTGATAGAGAAGAGAACCCCCTGCTAATGTCTTCTAGTTGCAGTATGAGCACAAACCGTATCAGGTGTCAGTGAATCTGTACTGGCACAGTTTGTGCTGAGAAACAAAGCCAGAGAAAGGCAGGTTTTATTCTTTGTGCTGCTCATGCAGTGGTTTTATTTTTCCACAATCTACTAAATTCAATAGCCAGTATATGCAAAAAGACTGTCACATCTACAAGAGGACATACATTAAAAAACTAATTACTTTTTAAAATATTTTAAAACCTGCGGTGGTATAGACTTCTGTAGGCATCCAGGCAGCCAAGGAAGAAATGGCCTGATCCATTTGGTTAGGCATGGGAACAGGCTCCCCAGAGAGGTGGTGAAGTCGTCAACCCTGGAGGCGTTCAAAAAAGGTATAGACGTGGCACTCCAGGGCCTAGTTTAGGAGTCATGGTGGTGTTAGCTGATGGTTGGACTTGATGATCTTAGAGGTCTTTTCCAACCTGAATGATTCTATGATTCTGTGATTCTATGATTTTTTACTGAAGTCAACCACAGCATTTTCTTTGCCTCAAATACGGTACTACATCAGACCACTGTGAATGATATTATACGGGAAGTACATGACAGGTGAGCTTTCAGTGTTGGAGATGAGTCATCAAAAAACCTGACTCTATGCAGTTTTGACCAAAAAGATCAGGCCAGGTATCTCCGAACAGCCTAATGGATAAACAGCAAGTAGAGGACTCCTTATACATTCATGTATACACACATGGATGGATAGTAGGAAGAAATACATACCGAGGGAAAAAAGGCAGTCATTTTGTTATGTCCGATAGTCACACAATTATGGATGCATAAACAAGGAAGCTGAGATATTAGTCAAAGACTTATCAAACAGGACACCAATCTGACCTAGAACCAGTACAAACTGAAACTATTGTAGACAGCAGTAATGCTCAACAAATGGAGCTACGGGGTGTGTAATACAGTCAAGAAGTGCCAGGTTGGTGTTAAACTGCAGGCCAGTTGTTTATAGCTTAGAAAATACTTAGAATAACATCAACAAGAAGCCTGCGGGATTATCCATACAAGCACGATCCTTGGGGCATCACAAACATCTTTGCATAAAGCAAGACCAGCTGGCAGAAAGGAAGAATCATTTTCTCTAATATTTGAACTTATTAGCCATAAAGAAGGCCTGACTAGAAATGTAAGGCATGACTGTGTACGACAGGAGGCAGAGGTCAAATAAATGTTGCATATTCTGAATTCCACAGGAAACACCCCTCCAGAGGACACCACTCACAAGCTTCAGGGACAGTGCTGATTAAAACGAAAGAAGAAAATACAAAGACAGAAGCAGTAACAGAGAAAGTCAACGTATTCCGAGCCGGCTGCTACCAATCAAATTAGTACATTGCCCCCTATCAGCTGGAAATTCAGTTTTCCATCAGCAGAGCTGACTACATGCACTTTCCCAGTGTACTGCAATGGAAAGTTCAACCACCTCCAGAAAGCAAGTTGCAGTCCCAGACAAATGACATATTCATTAAATACCCCAGATCATTTTAAGACCACTGTTCTAACTTGTTTGAGACACAGCCTTATTGAAATCTTTGTCTCAAGGCATCTTTAGGGTCTCAATGTAGTCTAGGGGGCTATTTAAAAATATAGATATTAGAGACCATGCGAATATAGCAGGTATTCCACAATGTCTGTCCTAAGGCTACAAACCACTAGGTTCCTCCATCTGGCAAAAAATTATAGAAGAGCCGTTAAACTCAGACCTCACTGAAGTCAAAAGTAAGAGAGGAAAAACTCAAACCCTCCAAGTGTTGATCTGTTCAATGAGGTTGGAATGACTGCATTTTGCACACTGTACATTTATATACTAAAGCACACATTTAAAAGAGAGGAAACACAAGGAAAAATGGGAGGGAGAAAAGACCTGAAGGCCAAAAAAAGAATAGCTTAGTCTGAGGATCTCTAAAGACACAGTGACAAGATCCAGATACACAGAGCTGAAGGAGCTCTTCAAAGTCAGTGTGAGAAAACCACTTTCTTTCCACTCAAGATGATATTGCCCATAAATCTATGATGAATTTTCTCACATGCATAGACCAGACCCTGGCAAACTGAGTTAGATGTAAGGGGTGTGGGGAGGGGGTATGCATGGCAGACTGACAGCCTGAGCACACCAGTTGACTAACAGTAGTTCACTCACCTGCCACTTGCAATATCCTCCACCCGGGAGGTACTTCACATGAAAGCAAATGAGGTGTTAGCTGACTTAAGCAGTGCAGAGGTCACTGCTGATGAAAGACTAGTGAGCAGGAATTCAAAGGAACAGCTCGACAGGAATGCAATGGCGTGACAGGAGCGAAAGGACTTGAGCATGCCGCCTGCATCTATTCCTGAAAACCGGTACAGAGGGAGGTGAAGAGGTTCAGCTGTTTTGCATATAACCTAAGGAAAGAGGACTCAGCTAAGGAGGACCAAAGAAATCAAAAGTAGGTTGTCCAAAAGAGATGACAGTGGCAATGCGCTTTCTGCTGAGCTTCGTCCTACCATTTGCTGAGGTCATGCTGTCCCAGGGCAGCAGCCCCACAGCTGTGGTCCTGCACGACACCTTATGTGCTGGCACAGGGGGCTCATCATATCTGCAACCACAACTCATGAGAAAAGAAATCACATTATCGTAGGGAAACTGCTGCTCAAACACACGTACTTTCTTGAAAACACGGGAAGCTGATAGGTGAGCATAAAGGGTAAGAACAAACTCTTGGGCACACTTTAGAACAAGGTAAACTTTAGGTCTGCTTGAAAGTTTTCTGTCACTTTTATTTAATGACAGAAAACAAGGGCTCCAGCTAGTTTATATATTCATGAAAAGGGCTGATTTCTGTCAAAAAGCTTCATATTTTTAGGAAGGGGATTAGAAGAAGATGAATTTTTTCATGTGACTGAAAAGACTGCAAACACTTCTTGATTGCTCTTAATGTTGTCTCAGCGTAAAGAGCTGCCAAAATTTTCTCTATCACCTCCATGATTGAGTACAGAAATGAACCACAAGCCAATGAAATCTATTTTAAACAAAGCCTTGTAGTCAGCATTGCCAAAATACATCTTTATCGTTAAAATAATAACTAACATTGACAAAATATGCAAAAATAGGAAAGATCTCTCTGTTGTGGCCCAGCTCAGGGAAAATATGTGTCAAAATACCTGAATGACCTTTTAAAAATATTTTATGCTAAAAAAATATGAAGGATGAAATTGAGATCATATCCTGCTCCTTAGTTAGTGTCACCATGTACAGATAAGAACCAAACCACTTGTTTTGAGGTCTGGAAAAGAATGCAGGCAATAAATATCGGCTTCCATTATTTCTCCTTAAACAAGCAGCACAATATTTCAGCCTACAAACCTCAAGCCACCTTCAATTGCTGCTAGCAGTGAAATCTAATCTAAAGACTGGGGACATGGATGAAAGTGGGATACAATTTCTGTCTTATCCTGAAGTCTATACCAAGAATAGCCTTCACTTGATCCAGAAGCACAGCTTACGGCTCCAGGACTTGAATACCTTCCCTGTTGCTCACTTATATCCCTTGCTTGCAGGAAATCAGGTTCCTGCTGCCAATTAGGTTCATCATCATCACTCACCCACAGAGTCTTACTAATCTGAGAGACTTTTGTTACTCTGTGTGTGTGAGTGTGGCTACCCTGAGCTGGTGTTTAACCTCATCTCTGCCAGGTCATGGCATGTGGTAGACTTGCACACACGCCTCTAGGGATATGGAGGGGCAGGAAACTGATGGGTGAATGGGTCAGCAGGAGGTGCTTCTTCCCTGCTCCATTGTGCTTTATGTCATGCCTGCCACTGTGAGATCTGTATGTCAAGTTCTTTTTTCTTGAATAGCACCTTTAGTTTCCCAAAGGGTATCTAAAAATGCCAGGGTTTGGTATAAATAGTCCAGTCCTGAAATGAAAAAATCTATTCACTATTTTGTTTTTTGGTTACAGACAAAGTAGTAGAGTTTAACTGCTGCTGCTGTACTAGATAGCTGTTGTACTGCCCAGCTCACACCTCTGCCCTAGAATGATATTTACTGATGGGTCAGAAGCAGCAGGCTCCTACAGGAAGACACTGCATTATGTATGGCTGAATGTAGGCTCTTGAGACTTGGAGTTTGGCTCCTTTGAACTCCACTGCTGGCATTTCTTCTGCTTTCAAACTTCCCTTTCCGAATGGAAAAGTCCAACATTTTAACTCAAGACTGTACTTCCTCCTTTGCTGAAAAAAGGCAGTGGGATTACGAGGAGGGAAAGCTTCATCCTACCTTGTTTTGAATCACAGTGGAATAATGCTTCCAAGCAGCTGTTGCTCACTGGGCCTCCCGAATAACTCTGTCACCAGGATGAGGAGACCCCATGCAAAGGGGAAATAAGATGCAAATATTCTCAGGCACATGAATTCTTTCATTATATTCAGCAGGTCTCAGAGGTGCTTTTTGTAAAAGACAAATATCAATTTCTATGTAGATAGATATCTGTGTAGACATCCAACCCTCCCAGAAAACCTGCATGAGGTATTTGCTGTCTGAAATGTGTAAGCCCCTTTCAGTTACCTCCCTTGTTCTATTCAGATTTCCCTAATGATTAGTTTGTTGGTCATTTTTTTAATGTACTTGCCCTTTTGCTTAGGTTTGCTAACCCATTCTCAGGCCTGGCTAAGCTGGTTTTGGTTGTATTGCCAATGACCATCAAGATATATAAAATTATTCAGATACAGAAGTGTTTTCAAAGAGGCTGTTGCCATCAGATGGCTGTGACAATTTACAGGGAGGGAGTTCTCATGTGGAAGACAATTCCTTAAAAGAATAGAAAAAAGCAAGAAAGGAACATTGTAGTAACTCAAAGAGCAGAGCTGGACCTTGCTGAGGAAAAGAGAACTAATCCAAAACCCTGTTAGGAACAGAGCTTGGTAGATTCATTTTGGTATCTCTTCAGCTTCTGCGGCATGCCAGCACTCTCTGTAAAGAGTGAGATTTAAATGAAAAGTACAATTTTGTCCTTTTCTGTTTGCAAAGATCCGGCCACTGCCCTGTCCCCACAAAATGATATGAAAAGGAATCTGGGAATCTGGCTCTGAGGCTTCCCAAGCACAATGGATCCATTTAGCTGCCAGAATACCATGTGCAGAGTCCAGTCCTCCAATTTCTGTCTCTGTTTCCAGTTATTGCATTAAAGTGACAAGGTCTGTCAGGGTGATGATGCTGAGCTCATTAGCTTGGGATGGTGATGCACCACACAATCCCTTTTTTTCCCTGTAAGTGGCCATCTGAAATTTTGAGATCCTCATTCTTTCACGTCCTGTGGACTTTCTATCTAGAAAGTTCACTTGTTTCAGAAAGAAAAAGTCACACTTTTCTCCAGGTGTAGGAGGTGTATTTTCTTATGCCACAGGTAATGTGAAAACTAGTGTTGGTTAATCAGGCAGCAACTTGATGTGTCTCATGTGTTTTGCCACCCTCACTTTCTGCTGTTACTCTGCCTCTCAGGTTTTCACTTAAACTGCACCCACTGACCACAAGTCTATGGGCCAGCCTGGGGAACCCAGAGAAAAATAGCCCTTGAGAATCTGGGCTTGGATCCTTCCTGCAGAATGGCCAGCTGTTCCCATTTGGCTTTCCATTCTCTATATTGTTTCTGTGTACTTTTCATTTATGGGTTTACATTTGCTTCTGTTTTTCTCTGATTGGCAGCAGATACCTGTTTCTGTTCACTGACATTTCAATGAGAGAATCCCTTCTATCTAGGATTATTCCCATTGCTGAGTGCACTGGAGTCTACTGCCGGGGTAGTATCCTTTGCTTTGGCCATGTAACAGTTAGTCAATGTATTTTGCTCTGGCTGCCTCATTTCTGGAAGCTTGCTTCAGACTTCATTGAGTTTATTGCCTACACTGTGTTGAAGTACAGTTCATTATTGTCGTCATTTTATTAAAATTATCCCTAAGTGCACCAGATTTTGAATGCTTGACTGCAATATTCCATGGAGATCTACTTTATTTTTATATTGGTCAAAGCCAACAGTAAAGCTGCCATTAGCAGCCAAACTAATGCCTTTGTGAAGAGCTGCCATGCTTTCCTGGTGCCTGGCATTTAGTTGTTGGCTCTTGAATGCTGTATCTCGACACTGGGTATGTATTGCTTTTGCATACCAGGGGTAAAATGCACTTCTATTGCAGAGGAAGCAGCATTAAGACTAGCTGAAATCCAGTTCTATATTTAGAGCTTCATGCATTCTTTATAAGTTTTTGTGTTATCTTTTCTGATCTGAAAAGGAAAGCAATGCATTTGGCCTTTATGCCGTATATTAAACTCTAGAGTGTTAAGTAGAAAAGGGAAATGTGTATGAGTCGATAAGTGATCTTTAATATGTAAAACATGCTGCTTATGGTCTTCCGATCTATAGTAGAGATACTGTCTGGTTTATGTGTAGCGCAACAATTCAAAACTTTGTGTATTTTAATGCCATGCTCATAGGGATGCTATAATGAAATGCAGATTCTTGAGAACTTTACAGCAAAGTAGGAGAAAATCAAAGAGAAACTGGAAACTGCATTTGTGATTAGTAAGGTGTGACAATTTGCAGGGCTTTTGTGATTCTAGGCCAGTGCTGTGAAGTAGAAGCAAAATACAGAAGTTTTAGCATTTGTGTTCTGTTGATATTTTATTGTTTCATACAGCCTCAGCAGTAACACTGTGGAGCATTTTAGAGTTTGTCATGCCTTTATGTTGAGCTTTTCCAGGGAAAGTGGGAAAACATGTGTACAGTAGTGTTTATCTTGTGTGTGAATGACTGTTCTTGAAGTATAGGCATACTGAGAATCTCATTTTAGTGCAAGTGAAGCTCTTTAGATAATCATGTCTGGATATTTTTAATAGCTCTTGGTAATATCTTATCCCCTTCCACTCGAAGTATCTTTGAAAACACTCCAAGTGCTCCAGGAAAATGCTTTGGAGCAGAGCTATATGCGTGACAACTTCAGGTATTATCAAGAAAAACTTTAGATAATAGAAGAAGTTCAAACCTCAGATTTCCCAGTTTTCTACAATTAAGACCCACTGGTTTCATTACAAAACTTTTATGGAGGACTAGAAATATGCAACCTCCTTACCAAACTCACTATAAAGGAATTCATTTTGTTAGCTTTTTGAGACAAAGTACAGCAGCTTAATCATTGAGTAGGGCTGGTGAGCTGAGTGTGAGGAAACAAAATCATGACCCCAATCATATTAGCACCATCCAAGTGAATAAACTGGCCAAATCTAGTGTTTGAGGCCCTCAAGCAGGCTGAATCAAACTATTAATGTAAACAAAAAAAGTTAAATTTGTTTAACAGGTCAGCTTTGAGATTAATCAAAGAGCAGAACCTTATAAGTATAATTTTGCTTCCATATCTTGTAAAAAACATTACAGTCATAATAATAGATTCCTTTCCCAGAGACTGATTTTACAGCAACTGTAAGTAATTACACACATCTGGTGATAACTTTTAAAACTGCAGTTATAAAAGGAGCTAAACTAAAGACTACAGATTTCCTGTGCTATAATAGATCAGGTTCTGGAGCTATATCCATTGTGACACCCTTTAAAGGACAAATGCTGCTGCAAGTTTAGAAAGACTCAACTGTAAACATATTTATAACATTGTTAATATTAACATCTGTGTTACAGAGATCTTAATTTCCCCAATGGTGGAAAAGCAGCGTGAAAGGTTTTGCTGCACACCTCTAATTAAGTTCAACCCAATTACAAGCAGTGTTGTATGATAGAAATTTCACATCACAGTGTCCTTGACCGGACTGATAGTTAATCATCGCAGATGAATTTTCACAGCAGTTTTCAAAAGCCCACCCCTGCCCCCCCATACACACATATATTTATATTTGTATAAAAAGCAGTGATACACATTGCAAAACTGTCTAAAGTAGACATTTTTCATCATATAGTTCAGAAATCTGTCACACACTCTTGGCTGGCTCATCAAACCCTGACCACTAATCCATCTTCCCTGCTCAACTCAAACATCCCAGACGTCTTGGTAGTGTCACACAACTGTCATTTTTCAAGCAATCCAGCAGAGTTTCCTTTCTTTCCCCAAATAGATATTCCCTCCTCCCCGCAAAATTTCAAGACAACGTTAGGTACTGGATTAGTGGCAGAATTAACATTTGATACTTCCCAAGCCAGCACACAGAGAAATGGGGACCTCGGGAGCTACATGCTTCCACCATATCATGAGGGTTTGGCAGCACTTGTGTTTATTCCCAGTTATTTATCTTGCCATTACACTCTTATCTGAATGCCTCACAATCTTTTGGGTCCTCAGAGCAACTCTGTGAGATAAAGGACTATTCCCCTGTCACAGACTAGGCAACTAGAGCCAAAATTTGCAAAGGCATTTAGTACATTGTATGCTGGGTCAGAGGCAGACAGGGAGAGATGGAAGGAGGAAAAGGTTACCAATTTTAAGTGCTTTAACAGTTCAAATGCAATTCTAGGCTTGACTTCATTATATTATGAAGCCATAGGACTCCCAATAGTGGATGCTGCTTAATCTATATACCTGGCAGTGAAAGAAAGAGAGTTATCAGGGGCTCCCAAGGGCACCATTGCCAGCTTGCCCAGGTACTCAGGGCTATGGGTTTGAATCATTTCCATCCTGCATTGGAAAGGTGGGTCCCTGAGGAGACTGCAACATCAGTGTACTTCTGGAGCTCCTCCTCTCTTGGCTCACCAGGGTGTGCTGTACGTGCCTTGTGCCTCTTACCTGTAGGAATTGCATGTGGTGTTGTAAGAGCTAGCATCTCATGGCTTATTAGTCAGTTCTGTCGTCCAGGAGATCTGGAACCGAGGTGGTGAACCAGGGGCTCCCAGATGAGCATTTCTGGCTGTGCTTTAGTTTCTTGTACAAAGTAGTCCTTCTCTGCCGATGCCCATGAGATTAGGCTTCCCCTTCCACACCTGGCATGTTCAGGAAGAGGAGGGGAGGATGGCAAGGAAAGACATTGCCACAGAGCTTAACTTCAGCCCTTGGTAGCACTGGGATCTAGGTAGCTTCACACAGAGCCTTAGTGGGGGTCTCCAACAGCAGGATCTTCACCACCATAGTGACCTGGCCCTCAAAAGGGTCATCAGGAGCTGTTGGGAAGCATGACAGTTCTGCATGACAGTTACAAGGTTTTTGGGCAAAATAACTTTTGCGGCTCATGGACATAGGGTCACACAAAAAAATAATACCATAGCAGAGTGCCTGGGAGCCCAGGCTAGACAGCCCCCCAGCTTCCGGGCTTATTTATATTTTTCTCACTTGAGTACAGAGATGACTGGTTATACTATACAAGTAGTTACAGGGGAGTTTTGTGTATTTCCAAAGGTTACAAGAAATCATTTGGGAAGGGGGACAGAAAAGGAATCTGTATGCCTTTGGGGCTGTCCACTGAATTAGATTTGAAGCATCAGGCTTTGTAAGTAGAAGTAGAGGAAGAACAGCTAAGCAAAATGTCTGACTTAAGATGCAGACACACATGCTTATGGTATGTGCAGAACAGAAAATGAACTTGTTTATGCATGTCTGTGTGTGTATGTTGGGGGATCTGGCATTTGGAAAGATCTGTATAAAAATTCAGTCTTTGTGTTTTACCTGACAAGTAATAAACCCATTCCTAAGTCAGGACAAAATCCTCTTGCCATACAGTCAACCCCTGCTTCACTGAGGTCATGGTGGTGGGGTAATAAAACAGAAAATATTTTAAAACACATTCTAAAAATGTTGTAAGACTATTTCTTCTAAAGTACCTTCCTGAAAAGCCAGGCACCTTGCTAGCATGCATCCAATTACAGGACCCAGAGGGAAGGGAAATTATAAGTAATAATTTTAGAAATAGCCCCAGGATGCACTGTGTGTGCCTCTGAGCCAGGAAAACCCCAAAGGGCATAAGTCTGGAATATAGTAGCTGGCTCATTCTCAGGCAGAGAGCTGCAGTCTCACTGAAAGCCTGACAGACACACTGCAATGCATATATCTTAAAAGCAGCACCAGTGGCACTTTGCCATTCAGATTTGATTCTCAAAAATAACTTGGGTTCAGGAGAGCAAAAATGGCAGACATTTTGGGGGTAAATCCTAAGTATTGTTGAGGCTCTAGTTCCATATCCCATTGGAATGATTTCATTGTTATTATCATTCAATGTAATGATCTAAACACTGTTCTTTCAATGACCTAAAGAGCCATGTAAGTTCATAGAATGAGTAGTCCTGGGCAAAACACCGGACTTGTACAGTCCACAAGATCACAAGTATACATAAATTTTTTGTAGGATGTGGCCCCAGGAACAGCACCTATCTGTAATGACTGTAGTGACTTTCATTATCATCGAATCATAGACTCATTAAGGTTGGAAAAGACCTCTAAGATCATCAAGTCCAACTGTCAACCCAACATCACCATGCCTCATAAATCATGTCCTGAAGTGCCACGTCTACACATTTTTTGAACACCTCCAGGGATGGTGACTCCACCACCTCTCTGGGCAGCCTGTTCCAATGTTTAACCACTCTTTTGGTAAAGAAATTTTTCATAATATCCAGTCTAAACCACCCCTAATGCAACTTGAGGCCATTTCCTCTCCTCCTATTGCTGGTTACTTGGGAGAAGAGACCAACACCCACCTCACTACAACCTCCTTTCAGGCAGCTGTAGAGAGCGATAAGGTCTCCCCTCAGCCTCCTCTTCTCCAGACTAAACAACCCCAGTTCCCTCAGCTGCTCCTCATAAGACTTGTGTTCTAGACCCTTCACCAGCTTTGTTGCCCTTCTATGGACATGCTCCAGCAACTCAATGTTATGAAAGAGGATATTGTTTAGTGAATGTTTTTGTGATGCTACTAGACAGGGCAAATCATACTCATCTGTTTATGCTCATGCTTTCAACTCTATTCAACAAATCAATACTGGAGGAGTTTTCTTCCTACATTTTAATTCTTAACTTTCCTTGCTCCAGTTTGAAGTAGCACGAAGGAGAGAGAAGGAGTCACTTAGCATTTGAGTTTTGGAACCAGCTCTTGTAAATCTCAGCAACCACCCGGCAGCTGACATCTTCTAATGAGAATGATCCTTTTCTGCAAACAGCCAAGTTCCTTCTTCTGGGTTCTGCCGTTGCCAGCATACTGCTATAGAAAGACTCTCGGGGACAAAAATACGTTAGCAAATAGTAGCAGGAAGGGAAACACTATTGGTTGCAAACCTGTCAACCCAAATCAGATGTTAGCTTCCAGTCTTGCTTCCAATTTAGTAGAAGTATGGTAAGGATTCGAAAATGTGACTTTTCATCAAATATGATCCTATTTTTCACTCCCTAAGTTAAAAAGTGCCATTGTATTAGTGCTCTCTCTCTTTTGAGTTTCTGAAGTATAAGAAAAATGTCTTGTTTTTAACAGGCTGGAAACGTAACAGCATGACAGTCATTTGCACCTGAAGCTTCCTTTTCCTCTCACTTCCCTCCCCATACCCCATTCAAATCCACAAAGGCCTTTTTCATGTCAAGCACCTAAGAGCTTTTTGTGTGGTCATATTGTTTTTTGCAGACACTAATAATTCTGCCTGCTGTTAAGCTTTCAACATACAAAAGCAGGACATACTATTTATATGCCTGATTTTTTGTTGTTGTTTTTGTTTTCTGAGATGAAAGAACAAAACTGAAAGCTCCATAGGGGGCAGGGAGAGAAGAAGTTGTCTGTATAGATATATGCCTCTTGCTTCTTCCGTGAAATCCTCTGTCTCGGGGCTGCCTTCAGCACTGCAGATCTGGAAGCATGCAACACGACTTACCAGACTTCCTGTGATGTTTGGAATTCTCCTTAGGTTCCAGGTGTGGGAAGCAAGCAACTTGAGTGGGAAATTCAGCTCACTTTCCGTTTTTCTCAAAGCAAGTTAGAAGTACTTCAGGTCTCAGAGAACAGCCTAAAACTATGACACAGCTGCAGCCCTCTTGGCTGGAGACAGAAGGCAGATTAAAAATGTAATTTAAAACCCCTTGTGATCTTTAACTTAATGTCTTGGTTGTCTTTCTGGGAAGTGGGTGAGCCAAAAAGAGTCCGCAAATTATTTTGGAGCACTTGGGTTTGGCAGTCCTGAGCAGACAGGTAGGCAGACATCTGATGTTTAAAAGACATGATACACAAGAGACAGCCACAACTATGTACACACCGCATAGGGAGGGAAGCTGGTTGGAGGCCCTGTGTTCTCTCTAGAAATTGCCAAAGGGAATGAAATTCAGAGTAAATGCTCAGACTTTTTGATTAAATGAATCCATTGCCACCACCCAATGCATCTTGTGTTCCCTTTTATTGCAGCACATTACCTAGCAATAGTTGATACCATAAATGATCTATACAATCTCCTGGAACTCTGGGTGAAATAAGGACAGGCTGGTCTCATTATCTTCAAATTTCCCTACTTTTTTTACTTCAGTCAGGCCTTTAACATCCTCTTAAGTGTCTTTTTTTGTATTTGTTGTATGAGAAGGTAAAGGAATTCATTCTGGAGATGCTTAAATAATTGTGAATGAGGTAGACATAGAGTCAAGCTGAAGGGGATGCCTTGTTAAAATGAAATTGCTGTACAGGGGACCTACCTGTGATGGAAGAAATAGCAAAGGGTAGACAGCAAGATTCCTATGTACTTTTACTCTTCTGGTGCCCTTTTCTCTTTTCATCAATTTGCCTGGTGGGGAACAGGCCATTGTTTAATTTAGTGATGCAGTCTACTAGCCCTGCTGTCAGGACCTGTGGACAATATCATAAATTAAAACCTACATTTGGGGAAATGGTGCAACAGGCCACAGGGTTGCTTCAGGCTCTTCAGGCAACAGAAGGAAAACTGAGAAACTAAGTTGTACTCAATCTTTCCCCCTTTCAAAGGAACACACAAATGTTCTTAATATTGTCCTGGTAAGTTTGTCACGTTGCTTTAATGCAGTAAAAAACCAATAATCAATCCTATATATATGGCACACAAGACAGCATATGCAGGCACTCAGAGCTGCCCAAGTCCTCGCTTCTCTGGAGGTCTCTGGAGTTGCACAGACAGCCTGTCCATTTCCCTCATCCCCAAAACGTCAGTGAAAAATGTTTCATAAAGTTATAAGCTCATTTAGGTTGGAGGCAGACAGTCTTCCTGGCCTAGCGCCCATCACAAAAGTAAACAAGAGACACTGCAGAAAATTGCTGGCCTTAAAATCCAGACACACACACGCGCGCATGCACTCTTGGAAGAGGCAGCTAGACCTTTCAGCCTGTCCTTATCAGTTCAGTAGTTCTAAAGAAAACCAGGTAAGACTCAGCATCAATAGCTGAACGCTGAACTCCAAGAGCTTGTGTAGCAATTGCACTGTGTATTTTATGTGGATGGATATACTGGGAAAACAAAACAAAGACAGAACTGCAATGGGCATATATGAACGTGTATACATCTGCAAACCTGTGTGTATGTGCAAGACCTTTGTATTTCTGCCCCCATGACTTAAATAGTCGTAAGGCTGATAATCGCGGCACAGGCACTAACTGAAACTACTCCCAGAGCCAGGATGCTCACAGCATCGCCCTCCTGCTGGTGTTCCCCAATATCTGCACATGGACCAGATGCCCACAGCCTGGCCTTTCCTGCAGGCACTTCCTGGATGTTCAACCAGTCACAATGCTAGATGAATTCCACTCCTAATTCTCAACAGTTAAGATTTTCATCAAACCAACTGTGAATTCTTGCCTTTCTTATTAAGGTGGGCTTAGTTTTGCCAAAAGGATTTTGAGCAGCACTGTGCTGCCCAGTTGGGGCACAGCACTGAGCACAGCTTGGATGTGGGTGTGAGCATTGCTCCTTCTTGCTGAGAAGTTCAGGGCTTGGTCCTTCTCCTAAGCCCCAGGAGGCAAGCGGGGTGGTGGGGGCGTGTCAGCCTTAGAGGGAGAAATGGGGACATGCCAAGCTGTAGGGCTGAGACCCACCATGATTCCCAAATGTGACAAAAGGCCTGCCGAAGGTTTTCTCAGCCCATTGTGCTGCCTGGAGCACTTCTGTGAGGCTGGAGGTTTTCCAGAGGAAGCCGACCCCAGGAGGACAGGTTTCAGCCCCCTGAGACCACTGCCCACTTCATCATGCTGTTGGCTATATTTTGATATTCCTGGCCAGTGGAACTCAGAACCATTTACAACTCCATACCAGTAATAATGCAAGGGACAAAGCCAGCAGGCTTGTATGGGATGACAGTAAAGCAGGGTCAAGTATGAAAGAAAAACAGTTAAAGGCCTCTTTGGAAAGAATGGTGGTTCAGCCTTTATTTTGCAAAGATTCATGCCCACACAACTCCCTTGTTTGAGCAGCAGCTGACATTTCTGGAATGGCAAATTATTTCCAGCTTTGCAGAAAGGGGGTCCTGGTGGACACCAAGTTGAACATGAGCCAGCAATGTGCCCTTGCAGTGAAGAAGTCTAATGGTATCCTGGGCTACATTAGGCAAAGTATTCCCATCAGGTTGAGTGAGATGATCCTCCCCTCTAGTCAGCACTGGTGAGGCCACATCTGGAGTCCTGTGTCCAGTTCTGGGCTCCCCGGTACAAGAGAGACATGGACACACTGGAGAGAGTCCAGCAAAAAGGGCCACAATGATGATTAAGAGCATCTCATACGAGAAAAGGCTGAGAGAGCTAGGACTGTTCAGCCCAGAGAAGAGAAGTCTCAGGGAGATCTCATCAATGTGTATAAATACCTGAAGGGAGGGTGCAAGGAGGATGGAGCCAGGCTCTTCTCAGTGGTGCCCAGTGACAGGACGAGAGGCGATGGACAGAAACTGAAACACAGGAGGTTCCCTCTGAACATCAAGAAACACTTTTTTCCTGTGAGGGTCACTGAGCACTGACACAGGTTGCCCAGAGAAGTTGTGGAGTCTCCCTCCCTGGAGATGTACAAAAGCTGTCTGGACATGGTCCTTGGTAACCAGCTGCAGGTGGCCCTGCTTGAACCGGGTGCTTGGACCAGATGACCTCCGGAGGTCCCTTCCAACCTCAACCATCCTGTGGTTCAGTGATTCTGTGAAAAGCTTTGTTTTGGCTATAGTTTGCTTTTTTTATCCAGCCTTATAGCTTTCAGTCCCACTCAGAATAAAAAAGAGGAAAGCAAAATTAAACAACAAAGGGATTTTCCCATCTGAACCTGTTCCTTCCCTCCCCATATTGTCTCTTTTTCTCACAAAGGGCCTGATCAAGAAAAAGATGCTGGACATAATCCACTAATCCACTAATGCTCAGCACCTCTTACTCAACCCCAACAAAGATCCATGACCAAATAACACTGTTGCTCCCTCTGTCCCATGCAAGCACACACACGCACGCGCACACACACACACACGCTCCCTCCACAGTCCAGGCATGTCTTCAAGGGAATCAACGTTGATGTATAGTGCACATCAATTCTAATTTTGTCTCAAATAGAAAAATAAATAAATGACTCCTCTGTCATTCTTTTCTTTCCCCCTGCCCTTTCCCTGATTGTCACTGGGAGGCACTGAGAAGTAGCTGTGCATGAAAGTAAGCCAGCTGGCCACTAGCTTCCAGCCCTCATTAGCAAAGATTTAGATGATGAAAAACTTTGACCATTTGAACATTTTATAAATGATAGCCTAAAAGCAGAATGATCCATCAGTCAGTATTTCTCTACCCACTGCCCTTCTCTTTCACACAGCTAGATGCTGCTGCTATTAACACCCTGACCAGAAGTAGCCTCGTGTATCTGTATTGAGCCTTAAATATGGTTTTACCTGCTCAGAGTAAAAAAGAAAGTACTGTTTAGACCATAGGGCATTCTAGGTCTTCCTCTTTACATAACAAGGTTTGTTTTTTCCCCCTATATAGGGTAAGGAAACCTTTGTGCTACCATTGCTTTGCAGATGGCATCAGGAAATGTTTCTTTTAGGAATTTTCACTTGGCTTCCTGTACTGGGGATAATCCTTAGTTTGCATCAAGCTATCTGCTCTGTTCTCCCTTGCAAAGTGGGCTGTGGTACACCTTCAACAGAGTAGCAGCAATGGGGTGACTCAGGCTAGCATCACCTAAAGTGACCGTGACAGCCAAATGGAATTGTGGCAGCAGCACAGGCCATATGCTAAATAACATTTACAAAAACTAAATAAAGTGGCTGGGCCCAAAGGCAATGTGGAAGACAGTATTTGGCAATTGCTCTTTTTAAGGAGGTATATTTTTAATGGTATTTTTATATCATGCAGATATTGCAAATATGAATTGCTCACCAGTGAACACTCATCTTGCAAAGATTCCAGCACTAACTGGATCTTACATTCTCGCATAAAAGGAATATATCACAGAAAAAATAGGACTATCTCCCACATGGTCAGGTTTTAGCAGAAATTAAAATCTTAAATATCTCCCATTTATTGCTCTGTTGTTAACCTGTGAAGTTAGAGAGCCTGGAAAGAAGCCAGTTAGCAGCTAGTGTACAGGAGAGTCACAGCCTATTCTTGTTGTATTTAAAGACAGATTTCTTTAGCTAGGTAACTGTGCTCATGCAGGATTATCCTGAACAGGACAGAAAAACATTATATCATATCTTTATCATATTATCACTTAAAATTCAGGAATGTCTTGGGGTCTCAGCCAGACTGGGGCTCTATTGCATAAGGCCCAGTGCAGACAGGGAGTCTATGAGCAGTCACAGGCTTCGCAGTTTTAGTTTGAACATTTTTTTCTGAAAACCATAGCTGCCACAGAGAGATTACTGCCTGAAAATCTCACTTTATTTTTAAAGGAGTATGTTTCTCACCCACAGTGCCTGGAAATGAAAGTCCTAAATGCTCCAGCACCAGAACACATATAAAAAGACTGTAAAATGAAATTGTCTGCTTTCATGGTGTTAAGTCAGTCCTGTGATTGATTGGGAAAAGGAGAGGATGTGAGGACAGGAAGGCGTTATTCAGGGTTTCTGAATGCTGGAGTTGGGCAGAACTGCAGGTTGTTGTTCCTCCTCCCATTCCAAAATTTAGTGATTTTAAACAGACACCATCTTAATCAGACCATCTGCAGCCAGAGTATAGGCCAGTAAAAACTGGTTCTCTGACACCAGCATCTGTAGGCTGCTGCGTCATGACATAACAGAACATTGGTATCCAGGGATGTTCAGGGATATTTCACATGCTGAAAAATGCAATTCATATACCATCATATTGGTGCGCTCCTGCTGCCGGTCTTTGTGAGAGCTATTTCTTCAATGCCCATCCTGTTTTACTTTGGCTTGCGCTACAGCTTTGGGTTGCCACTCACCCAGAACTCACAACAGATCTAGGCAAAACCACTGCAGTTCACCATGCGAAATACTAATCCCTGTTTCTAGCATAATCAAGACACAAATTAGCTTGCAGTCACTCATAGTCACCTTCATTTCCACAGCTTGGCCTTTTGAGTGTACAAACCAACCTGACACCAGCAAATTTTCGCATGGGTGCAAAGTTCCCGATGCTCATTCTCTATATTATTGCTACCACAGCTGTTCTCAGGCATGACTAGAGACTATTTTATTTTCTTTACTGCTTTGCAGATGGGCCATATTTGTGTTTGCTGGACCTCTTGCTTCAGTATTCAGGCCCCACGGTTCAGAGAGAAAAGGCTTCCATGTGTTTTGCTTTCTGACAGACTCCTTTGGCCACTGCTCAGAAACACGTGAGTTATAGCCAGGCACCAAGCCAGTACGGCCTTCAGGTCAGCTGGTATGGACACTCCGTGACTAAGTCAGAGCTGGGGGAGGCTGTGGAGGTAGAAAAGTTATTTTTCACACAAATCCCCTTGTGGGGCTTATCTTGGAGTTAAACTTTCCTATCTGAGCAACAAGGTTAATCCAGTAAATTGGGCTTGAAAAGACAAGACTTAGGTAAATAAAAGGACAAAGAAAGCTACGGCTAGCAAGTGGAACGGAAAGGAGAGAAAACTGAAGTGGCTCAGCCTTCATGGGACCAGGACACTGCAAAGAGTACGAGGTAACTGTGGAGCTGGAGGTGGTAACTCTTCTGCTCGCACATCAGAATGAAAACCAGGAACACCCAACACCTGCAGAGAGAAAGACGGACTGGAAAATATTCTATTCATGTCCATTTGTTCTAAGTTTCTGTTTGTTCTCCACCCTTTCATTACCCTTGTTTTTCCTTACCATCTTTTTGGATCAGCAAACCAAGTTAAATATTGATCAGTGGATCTGATTTTTCACTCTCTTTCTTCTTACACTGGTAGAACTAGAGTTACAGTGGCCAAGAAGACTATTCTAGCTGAACAAATCGCCTGATTCATGTAGTTTTGATTAGTGGATTGTAGGAATGGCATACTGGGTCCTGCCCTGCATCGTGTCATTGATGTTAGACCAACTTAATCAAAACCCATGGGAAGGAGAGCACAACAGAGCATTCCTTCCTCTGGCGTTCACTTCCCTTTGCTGTCATTCAGCAGTTTAGGGACTTCCTGCATTGGAGGCTGCGCTTGGTTTAATACCCACTGGTGAAAGGAAACCAGATCAGTGCTGGGATCTAAGCAAAAGCGCCCTGGGTTTCAGCGCACTTACGTGGATGCTTAGCTTACACGGGTGGGGGTGGAAACCGCCCTGCTTGTTTGTAAAATGACCTGGGGATCTACAAAGGTCTGCTCTCTCAAATCCATCATCTGGTGTCAAAGTGGGATTACATCCCCTCCGCCACAGCACACCCACACCAGCTGGTGAGTCATTCCTGTTTGCTCTCACATGACCACAGGCTACTCGAACAGCCTTTCCCCCTTTCATGGGGCAAGGAGTGGCTGTTTGGTTTCTTAGCAGCATGTTCGGGTAAGAAGGAGAGCTGCATGGAGAGAAAGGCGCTTATTGTAACGCGTGTTTGCACTGAAAATTTTGACAGCGCAATGCAAACAGGGACATCAAATATAAGCTATATCTCAAATATGGTCTTAAGTCTGAAAAGTGTGAGAGATGACCTCTGCCTTGCTGGATGTTAGTGTTGCTAACAGGACTAACATAACATCTGCAGTTGTGCGTAGACATCATGACGGATGGTAAATTTTCTGGTTAAAAAGTTCTTTTTTTTTTCCAACTTAAAACATTGTGTCGTTTAATCTCTGATTATGTTGGATGTTTATCCACAGTGTACCGACCTGTACACTGTGGATGCTTTCTCTTATTCCTAAGAAAACCATAAAAGACATATGAGAAGCAAGCAAGAATATACATAATCCAAAATATAGAAGGTAAATTCCTTCACTCTGAAGACATGCCTGGTAAATATTAGAAATATGCCATGTAACTATACACCATGTAACTTTCACAGAAGCAGTGCAACAGAAAGGCTAAATCATAGTGAAGTTAGGGTGGGACAGGACAAATAGCTGAGAAATGGCAGCAGGAAAATGAATCTCTGTAAAACTGCAGGTGTAAACCCAGGAATCAAAGTAAGAAAATATCATGAGACAGAACAAGCTATTAAAGAGATATAAGAAATGAATAATAGAATAATCTCAAAAGGGCAGCAGTCTAAGTTTACATGATCTGCACTTACATGCTTCAGTGACTGTGACATTGGTCACAGGGTTCTTCAGTCATGTAGCAGGGGTTAGCAGGCGCTTTCAAAACACAGAGCAAATATACATGAAGACCTGCTGTTGTGGTTGTCCTAAGTAAGTGAAAGAGTTGAAGAAGTAAGCTTTGGCTAAGTTTGAATCTGTCCCTCATATGCCTCTCCAAAGAAAAGCCTCCGGTTCCTTGTGTCAGGCCCCTTGAAGCATGCTGTTCATTTACCTAGCAGCCTCTAGTCACTGGGCATCGACTGGCATTGTTTTCCTCAGGGGATTATGAACCTACAAATTGTACATCTAGTGATTTTGATTTTGAAGAAGGAGCATCTGAAATGAGTAACTACTTGGGAATGGGTCCCAGACCTCTTCACTTGCATTGTCTCACAAGACCCTCTTCTATGTCAGCAAAGAAATTAAGTTTAAAAACAGAGTGAGCTAGCTAGTAAGGGGGCTAAAAGCAATACAGAGAATCTGTGCAACTGAAGATAAATAGATCCAAGATAAGGGTCCTCTTTGAACTAGAGAGACTTTTGAAATTAATATAGATACTCAATCCTTCCGAAACTTCTGTGAAAATTTTTATGACAGAAGTGATGCTGCTTTCAGTCAAACCTGAAATGCCACAAACCTCCCTTTTTGTTTTCGGTGCCAATCTCTATTTTGGTACTTCTGTGTTTAGGTGACCAGAAGGAAAGAGGCACAAAGAGCAGTGACCTTTGAAAGCTTCTCGGTTTTACCTAAGATAAGCAGATACAGCTGTCTCAGAGTTTTCAGTATCATTTGTACTTTTCTGTGCTTACTACAGGAAATTCCTCGGATATTACAAACACTGAAGTTATCGAACAGCAAATAGCAGCCATCATTGGCAACTGGCAAGTTTTTAAGAGTCTCCGCTGCACAACTTTTCCAAATCTTAACCAGAACTCTATTCAGATTCAAGTCATGGTCAATGAGCAAAGTCAGTTCTTTAGAGCAGACGAACATTTCTCTCCTATTCTCCCTTAACCTCAGCCTGGGAGGATCGTTGTTCATCTGTTCCTGAGTTACAGGAAATGCCTTGGTAATTTGGGTGCCTCTGTCACAGACTATTACGAAATTCTGACAGATGCAGGCTGCCAGTAAAAGGTAGAAGAAAGCCGCATCATCGCTGACATCACACGGAAAGAACTGAAGGTAAATCTGCAAACCACAGTTCTCATTTGGGAAGTCCTGGAAGCGTTCCCACCTATCTCAAAATGCAGAGAGATGTGCACTGAGGGCAGTGGGGCTACTCACAAGCTTCAAGCGATGCACCTCCTCCAGGCACCAGCCGTGCCTGCGTGTGTTTATTGTTTCAGCCTAGTGCTGTGGAGTCAGAGAAGGCGTAGGCAAACTGTGGAGACGTTTAACTCTGTTTTGGGTCTTGTTTTGTTTCATGTTTTACTTGGGCAGACTCAGAGATTTCTCCCCTCTTTCTGCAGCGAGGGCCTCGATTTATAACAACATGGAAAGGCAATCATCTAGACCTGCCCCAGTTGGATTGCACACTATGGAAAGTGTTTAATTATGAAAAATTAAAGACAAGGGGGATATGTTTAGACTAAGAATGTAGACAGTTTCTTGGCTAGAAGCAAAGCTGAACAAAAAGGGTAGGAATTCTAGAACAATAGCGAAGGATTTATTTACATTTTTTAAAAATCTACATATGTTTTCACTTAAAAGCTCTTGGGAGGGTCATTTCAAAGACTAGGACTCCTGGCTGTTCACATTCATCTCTAGCACTATTCCCCCTGCTTGCAACTTGAATGTTAATATACAGACCACAGCAAAAGGAAATGCATGTCAGGTGTGACATATCAAGTGACACAAAAGCTCAGTCACAAGAAACAAATTTTAAATTGATCAAGTACTGTGAGGCCTTTTAGTAACATTTATTGGTGTATTTTGCACAGTTCAGGTCACAGGAGTTTCCCAGAGAGTTTCTAGGCTTGCTGCCAATGAGAAGTAAGACTTGTGATCTTAAGGTGTATTCTTTTTAAGCCCTCCTGCATCACAAAATGAAAAAAAAAATCCAGCCCTTTTTTCCAACAAGTTTCCTTTAAGGCTTTTTTTTTGTTTTGTTTCTGCTTTCTTTACTATACCTTCAATGTGGTTTTCACTTAATCTCCGCTTTAACTCTCTAAAGCCTCAATAATCCTTACCCTACCTTTCTGGAACACCAAAACCCAGTGGTATAGTTGATCTGCAGATTTGAAGATGGGCCATTAGAGCTATTCATCACAAACCACGCAGCAGTTTCAACAAGAAGAGAGTGCAAATATATGCCAACCTGAGTCAGATTAAATGTCCAGCTGCCCTAATGTTTTGCCTCAGTAATGTAGGGTCCGTGACCAATTTTCATAACACAGACAAAAAAATCAGCAGAGAAGAAAACTACAACAAGGGGAGGGGACGCTTTGGATTTCTTCAGCCAAATCTTCCTCCTTTAGGAGGGCTGATGTTCATGTCACAGAGCTCTCAGGCTGCAGCTCACCTGAGGAGCAGGGACAGGGATCAGCCTACCTATAGTTTACCGTCTCTAAAGAGCTATTATTACCGTGTAGCCACCGCAGGCTTTGAATACAAAGGTCAAAGCTCTGATCCATAGCTGGGAGTCTGGGCTGCAGGGCGAGGTAGCTGAAGGCTCTGATTATTGTCTGAGAGCTCTGTGACAGCCAGAGGAAGAGGGACGAAGGGGAGGGGACCAGGGGCAGAACCCTGGCACGTAGGAGATTTTGCCACTCTGGACCTCAGAAAAAAAGGGCTAAAGACTTCAAACTCCTTTCTGAGTATTTTGACATTTCCATGCTAGGAAAGTGCTGTATGTCATTAAACAAAAACAAATGCAAACTTTCCTGAGCACCTTGCTGCTTGGCACATGATGTGTGCAGATCCAAGATGGCCAAGGAGAATTTCACTTGAATTTCAGATGCAAGAGGAGGATTCACTAAGCCACGGAACAACAGACAGCTTGCAGCCTTTTTGAGATTTCAGAAGATTTGTGGCAGCTTTTTAGACAGCAGACCTTCACCTCCATACACACACACCTATATACACCTGTAGTGGGTGTAGGAAACATAAGCAGTACCAGGACAGCGGTTTTACTGACGACTGTAGCAGATACAGATATCTTTTGTTGCTTTAAGTTCTACACTTCAAGCCCCATGGAGTCAGGTAGTTCATCCGCCCTCAGCTCAAGGATGACTTTTACCATCTGTGCATTTAGTACCACAACTATACCACATGGTGCCATTGGAGTTTGTCCTTTAAGAATTCAGACAGTGGCACACCTCTAATTGCTAAGGAGAAATAATGGCAATATGAAGAATCACCACACTGTTGGTTTAGTCAGCCACACCTAGATAATCCCAACCTGTGAACTTTCTGTCCCATCACCAGGAATGTATGGCTCTGAGACAGAAAGCAAGCAGTGAATGCCAAAGCAGGCAGGTAATCACTTGGCAGCAGACTCCTTTGGCTTAAGCTTTGAGCCAGAAAATGGACATTTTCATGATAGTGGCATACAGACAGAGGATTCCTTGAGGGAAATAAAACTTGTTCTCAATCTCTGCACAGGTGACAACCCCATCTGCTTTGTGCTTTGTGCTCCGTGTGCTTGTGTCAGTTGCATCTTTGGAAAGTAACAATTTAATGTGAAAATGGTTTCCTAGATATGAGTGGAGGAAAAAGAAATAAGTCCTCCATTAAATAATGAATCAACTGATTATAAACTGCATCACAGCAAACATTAATGCTCATGATTTAATGCCACACAGAAAATGAAAATATAAAGAACATATTTAATTTGGGGGACTGAAGACAAGAAACATGAATGACTCCATTGAAAAAATGTAGTATTATTGTTTTCATCCTTGCTCCTTTGTACTAGACAGGAATCCATTAACATCAAGTAAGGCCTATTTCTAATCCCCTTGCTAAGCCCCAACCCTCGACCCAGGAGAATTTGTATTGAAGCAGAAACATGTCATTCATTTTGGCCAGTTAAGCACAATAATAAACATGAAGCAAGAAAAAAAATGTGGGCAGTGTTGCCAGGATAAGGAGAACAGTGTCTACACATTTTGAAAGCTTGTCTAGATTATGAGGTTAGCTCAATGAAAAATCATCTACAACTTGTCTCCTAGGTCCAAGGGATATTCCTGATCTCTAGCTTATTCATTTCCTGCACTGGTGACACATGCATTGAGTATGCGGCAAATGGTAACAGGATTACATTTCACACATATTTCCCTGAGTTTTTGTTTCCCGAGTACTTCCCATGCTTCTGTAGTATGTTTCAGGTTAGCAGCAATTCAAATGATCACTGGGTTTATCTGGAAGCTTGTGAAATAAATCAAGTGCTATTTGCATGCAGCAAGCTTACTAGATATGCTGGTAACAATGGTCTCGGTGGTGCTCTTAGCTGACAAGGAGATAGTTAAGAAATTTGTTTGATTTTTAGCTGTTCTCTAAGCTTATCTTGTAAATGGTTACATATTTTTGTTTGAATCCAAAAGAGCAATGTCACTGATTTGCAGAGGGCGTCAAAAATTCTTCTGAATTTTTATTATTTTTCTTGATGGCCTGCTTTTCCTCCCTCTGCCTGCTCAGTGACCCTTCCACATTAATTGCGTGGACCTGCAGCAGGAATTTGTACCTAGCTTTACAGGTAAAGCAAACGACAGGAAAGAGAAGCTGTGCAGATTGCCTCCGAAGGCGATGTACACACACCCCCTAGAACGTATGGGCTTATGTTGCCATGCAGTTAGGAAACGAAAGGTAAATTTTGAATAAATATAGTAGCCATAAAAAGTAAAACCATCCTGAGATTTGCTGAAGGCCTAGGCTCTCTCTCTAGCAGTAGCCCAGCTCCTGAGGTGATCAAAATTCTGGGAGGAAAAGCCCACGTGCAGCGTGTACACATCCATGGTGTCTCTTGGGGGTCAGAAAGCAAGCGGGAGAAGATGGGGGAAGCCTGGTTTGCTGCCAGCTCACATTTTTGTTTCAAACAAATGTGTGTAAAGAGTTTAGACAGAGTCCCTGTAGACCTCGATAACAGTGTTTATCTGCTCAGCTTCAAAGAAAGCCACAGAAGGACTGTGATGAAATCTGGTGCAATTGTCCCTTTCAAAGCCAAAATATATACATATATATATTTTGTGCTGGAACAGACTGATGGCTCGGTGAGTGTGGGCCTCAACAGTCCCTATATTGAGGCATAATAAGCCATTTATCATTTCCGTTTAGGGGAACTCTGATCTGCCCTTTGCTTTCTAACCATGAATGGCAGGTGCAGGAGCCATTTCACTTGAGGAGCTGATATGCGCTCCTCCAGCCACAGTTTTTGATATATGTTTGTGCAGGCTGGTTGTAGGCTAGCTCTGATTCATGAATTATGTTTTTATTTTCCTTTTATCATTCCCTTTGGTTGAAGCAGTGTCTATAAATACCATATCACCCAAATGCTGAGATGGTGGAAAGCAAGTTAGGACTGCTGTATGCAGGCAAATCCCTCCTGCTCTCTCCCTGTCTCCCCAGATAAACAGCCCGGCTCTGGTTATCCATCCTAAAGTCACCAATGCTTAAGCAAGTGGCTGGCAGGTACTAAATAATCAGAGGAGCAGGAAAGGCTTTTGGGGATACCAAGTCCCTCCTGCAGCCTGAATAGTGCTGTTGGGCTTTGTGATGGTTGTGAGCATGTCTGAGGTTTTTTGAGCTCTGAAAAAGGCAAGCTTCATAGCTCACGCAAGACCCAAATGAAGCAGACTATACTCAAGGAAGATTTATTTATTTTTAACCTTTCTAGCTGTACCACCAGTGATGTTGACATTATGCCATTAACTTGCTCTTCGCATTTTAATGTTAACTATATATGTATCCTTTGCATAGCTGTTTAATCTAATCTACATTTGTTTCCAGACTTTTTTTCCGCTCTATCTTGATCTAGCTGGTAAATCAATGAGGCTGCTCTTTAGATTCAGAGTCTTTGGAGGTTAGCAAGGCTGAAGAAAAGATTATATAAAAAGGGAGGAGGGAATCATTGCACTTTTACAGTGAAATACCACCAAGGAACGCGCACAAAGAATGCAGGGTAGCATATGTTTGGAAACCTTGGACTATACCTAGACTGCAAGTGCCAGTAATATTGACTTTTGTGTAGCTTTAACCTGAGCTGGCTGATAACACTGTAGGTTTTGCGCCATGGGCTTAACATGGGCCGCAAAAGCCAAGCAAGGATGCTAAGGATGCTCATGCCAGCTGAGGTAACCATCAGCAAGGCTACTACTATTGGCACCAAAAATAGCCAGTTTGAAATGTGGCATGTGCCAGCACAGCAAGGTCCTGTAGGCAGGCAGAGGCACAGCCAGCACTGACCTGCTTAAGAAAAACAGCACAAAAAACTCCACCAGCCTATTGTAGGTGTATGGGTGACATACAGTTCAGCCTGGGGAGGGTCTGTGTGGTCTGTAAACCAGACTGTCCAGAGCCAGAGTTCAAATCCAGCAGTGCTGTCTGGGGAAGCTGATATCCCTTTAGACTCAGACAAAAACAAGGGCTTCAGCTTTTCAAGTTATGAGTTCCTTAACCTTCTGCTGTACGAGTGTTTAGTCAGCATGCACTTGGTGTTAGCATAAAATTCACTCAGGGCCTTAATCAAAGGCCACTGTAATCAATGTAAAGACTAGGAGGAAAGTAAGCAGATCTTTGTCTTCTAGGGATTTTTCAGTGGAAGCTGGGTTCCTAATTCTTTAAGGTTGACTTGAACTGTGTTTAACCTTTGGGTTAGGTTGAACCAACTTCTGTAGCTAGCTAGGAAATAACGAGATTGTCATCAAGACCAGTCACTTTTGATCCACCAGCTAAAACGACCAGGTATCCACCTAGAACCCTGTCAACCGGATGAAGCTGCCTTTTGACTGAGGCTAGAGACGACCTTAAAAAGATGTCCAGTCTCTGGAATCAGAAGCCTTAACTAGATGTCTACCTTCCTGTGCCACATGAAAAGTCCTGCTGCCTACTCAGCATCCATGTGGGAAAAGTTTCCTTACGTACCTGGAGAACGCCTAGCGCAACAGCCACTGATCCTGACTGAGGCCTCATCATTGAGTTACAGATGAGTTAATGATAATTTCTCACCTGATGCCAGTGGATGCATTTCCTGTGGTGGATCTGCAGAGCAACAATGAATGGGAGCTGACGTTTGGAAGTGCAGCCCGTGCACCCATAGGACACACGACTCTGCCTGACAGTCAGGGTCGGTGAGCTTGGCAGGATTGTGACAATCTGGCTTCTCTGGGCATCCAGACAGGGAGACATGTGCATCACAGCTCTCCGACTGTCCACACACCAAAGCTCCCCTCCACAGGAAACCAGAAGTTATGAGATGTATGGCACACAGCAAACTGACACCCACACACCTGCAGGCAGGATATGGCTGAGATGCACAGTATAAGTAGGAGGTGAGGAGATCTTCATGCCTCTCAGCTTTGACAGACCCACTAAGTCAGGCTTGGACCACCAAGCCCCAAAAGGTGGGGAAGTGTAACTCTGCTTCTGACGCTTTACACATTTTTGTTAATTCCAAACTTTCAGCCTGAGTAAAGATCCTTTTTTGCCAGCTCATTGTATAGCTGTTCACTTATGCTGCACAGTTGGATAGAGCTTGGTGGTATGAGCCACAAACAATTTCAATGGCAAAGGGAAGAAAATGGTTATCTCACCACCGCAGCAAAAATCCATCGACTGTGATGCAACAGCTCAGAAGTAGGGATGCTTTCTTGTATTGCACTGGCAAGAACTGCTTTTATAACACTGTCCAGGTGATTTTGCTTTCAAAAGACATGCACTGCACATATACGGACTAAAAAGCAAGCAAAAAAGGCTCTGAAGTCAGATAATGCAAGCTTTGAGAAGAAGGTGAAGAGAATAATTAAGTGAGGATGCATTCTTAGCATTATCTCTCAAAATTTAAACAAGAAGAAAATGCCTGTGACTGATAGATTTTTTTTGCCTTACACACTGGATACCATCCACCATCACCTTGTACCCTTATCCTAGTACCCAGGACACTGTCAACCAGTATCCATATCCTCTCAAGGGGTTGGATTTGTGAAAATATGGTAGCATGGTTCTTATCTAGCTGAGAGCAGGACACCAGTTCTGTCCCTACTGATATACAGCATCATTCTTGAGGTTGTCCTCATTTGATTGAAGACTGCAAGCTCTGCAGTCCTAGCTACATGGTACCTTGCCTACAACACCACATCTGCCTGTCCTGTTCTCCTTCTGTTGTAGAGTGGAGCAGAGGGGATCCAGGGGATCTCAAGCTGGCAATGCCTAGATTGAGTGCTCTCAGCTCAACATTCAGTGCAGCTCTTGATGGCTCTGGGCCACCCATGTTCCCCTAAACACAATACATACACCCATAAACACAGCTTAGATTTCCCTAGCAGGAAATACTTTTTTCACCAGATCATTATGAACAGCTACTTGATAACACAAGCTCTCCTAGCTTCTCAGACCAACACCACTAAGTCTTGCCCATTTCCCACTGCACAGGGCCCTAGTCCCACCCTTTCCCCCTTCTTCAATCCTCGCACCTCCCTGCTGTCCAGTAAAACTGAGATGTCCCAACCCTCAGCCTCTACCCATGTTTTGGTTGATGCACCGTCTCTCCCTATTACTCCACCATGAACAAGAAGTGCAACCACTTTTAGGCAGCCAGTGCAACCTTTCAGCATCCCTGAGTTCAAGAAAAGGCAGCTGCCTCCTTCCACCCTGTGACAGGAGTCTCAAATACATGCAATAATTATCTTCTGGAAGTGCCCACAAATTTGCATTGATGAGAGCAGGCTATATGCCATGCTTCTGGATTTCTGAAGCTTGAGAAGATAGATCTCACCCTTTGATATGGTTTGAAGATGTTGTTCTAGATTAAATATAAGGGCCTTGTCTATTGTTAATCTGTACAAATGTCCAAGAAACCTGAAGTTTGTTCTTAACATACTTTTTCTCATTTGAAAGCTCAATGTTATTTTGCTCTTTTATATCCAGTTATGCATAAATCAATGTCATTGGTGCCTAAGCACATAACTTTTCCCTTAGTAGAGTAAAATGGGTTTCTTTTAATAATTTAAAAATATTTAGTTTGATGGGTACTTCCTGTGCAGTTATAACTCCCCTGATCTATTATGTAAGTCATGCAAATGAGCTCTTTTGTTACAGGCCTACAGAGAGGCTATTTTTTTAAAAAAATAAGATTCGTATGAATTTTGATTTGTGCCCCATCTGCCTCTGGTAACGATCCACAGACAGATATTTATATTTGGAAAATAGTTTGAGCTGTCTAGTGAATATTTCATGGCACCCACAAGATGACTGCTTCTAAAAGTCGTTGGCATTGGTAAGCACCTAGTGTATGATTTTTTTTTTTTTTTTTGTGAGAGGCAGATGAGTAAATGGTTCTCAAGAAAGCTGAGAGAAATTTAAAACCCAGACTCAGGAGGGAAACAGTTAGCTTTTACAAGGATCAATCCATGCCAGTATGAAGGGATATGTTATCTTTATGGAATCTTTTTTATCATCTTTTCCAGCTAGGGATCCTCTAATATTTTTGAAGCCATTTTATATTTTTTCTAAGAGCATCATTCTTCAGGGGATTGGGCAAATGGAACAGTTGAGCGTGTGTCTTTCAAAAAAGTACTTGCAGAACAGGACACACTGACAATGTGGGAAATGCATGGCTGGACATCAACCAATTAAAGGGACGACTCTTTCCTACACCTCTGGAAAGGAAATGCAAGCTAAATAGACCTTGTTCAGATAAATGACACTGATAATGCTCTTCTAGGCAGCATTCAAATAAATTAATATTGAGCAAGAAACTCATTGAGCTACTTCCACTTGACACCCACCTTCCACCATGATCACTGTTCCATGTAATATCCACGTTAAGTATGGCTGATATTTGCCTTTACAATGACAAATAAATATTTTTAAATAGCCATTTGTTAGCCCTTGCAGCCATGCGGATAGGGGCCTACAAAATACTGAATGATTCCACAAAGGTCAGGATTTCCTTCTTTTTGCTTTATCTTGTAATAGAAGAACAAGGAGATACCCGAGGAAATAAAAAAGGTAATAACTGTCATACTGATAAAAGGCAAAATTTGTACATTTGCTGACCTCAACAAAACTAAGGCAAAGAAGGATACAGAAAGGAATTAGTCATATCTAAGAATAATAAAAATATCCACTGTCATGTTACTCATGGGATGACTTTCTAAAGAAAATCCTTGTTCCTGTTTTAGGCCCTAAGCCACTTCCTGCTTGCCTGGGTTAGAAAGAAACTTCCCTCAAAGGCATTAGATTATGTATTTATGTATTTTTATAACTGTTGTAGGTTTTAGTGAACACTCTGGTGCTGGCTGCTATTGGGCACCACGAAAGGATGCCTCTCGCTTTGAAACAAATATGAAAATATTTGGAGTGGAGTCTTTCTAGTGCCCACTCTATAGACCTTTATGTCTGAGGCAGTTCTGTAATTGTCCTTGACAAAATTTTCACTTGGGGAAAAAAAGAATGTGTCTGATTTGATGCATGTTTATTGAACCCATTTAGGCATGACCAGGCTCTCATTCTGGATTGTGTAGTGGATGGGCCATTGGTAGGTGTTTATGGTAGGTGTTATTATGCCAATATGCAAGAAATATTTTCTCCAGCTCTTTGAATCCAGAATCACAACTGACGCTACTGTCAGAAACAGTAGGAGAGGGCCTTGGTGGGCCAATGAGATTCTCAGCTCCATGTCTATTTAGTTTTTTACGGCTGGTGAAAACACCCTGAAAGAAAAAATCTGTGGGACGCTTATTTTGTCACTGACTGTGTTGTGTCTGTTTCTTCAGAAAAAAGGAAAACTTCAGTTTGCAGCATCTTCCACTAGAAGTAACTTAACGCCAGAGTTTAAACAACATGGAAACACTTTACTGGGATCCTTATTTGTATTCTTATCTATGACTGTCTGCTTGCATTTTCTAGCTACGTGAACACTTAGATTTTTCATGTATTACTCAGACTTCATACGTTATGAATATGAACAAGAAATTGGCAAAAAATCACATCTCTTAAGAGAAAATTCAAATGTTCCCTTAAAGAAAAAAACTGCATTCCATCTTTTAAGTCTAAAATTTCCTTTGTGTACTTCCAACAGACTATTTATTTTACTGTCGTATGGATAGCAAGTGAAGCAGAAAAGATCCCCCAGCGAGGAAATAATGGCAAACTTTTGGAGGTACTAAAGTGTACTGAAACACACATTATTGCAGTGAGATTGAAAAACTAGTCTAAGCCTTCAATCCCACAGTAGTGCAGACTTGTACAGACTCATACTAGACATGAGGTTATACGGTATTAATGAGACAATGAGCATCTTGTGTTGAGAGACTTAACAAAGCAGCACCCATGTTGCTCGTCACCTCCAGTCACCTCCGGCACCCATGGGCTATATGATGTTCAAACTAAGGAACTTGTATGTGCACAGGAAGAATTCCACGCCTCAGAATAAGGTGTGAGACGTGCAGAAGATTGAGGAGGAAACCTTTTAAGAAAGACAATAAGGGAAACCTAAGGTGCATCTTAAATCTTACTGCTTCCTAAGATTTAGGTGTAGTTTCATTCATGTTTCACAGCTCTTGAACTCTTAGTCATGAAGATCACTATTTTTCCTCCCCCATATTCAAGAAGAATAGACCTTTCTTGCCTATAGTGAAGGACTTACCATGCTGAGAGTTTAAAGAGCAGTTCCTACATTACAGCCTGGCAGGAGGATTAGACAGAAGAACAGCCCACATGTAAATCTACCAGGGCTCAGCTGTAGGGCAGGTGACAAACTCTGCAGCACTGTCAACAGTGGTGTACTTTTACCTGTGGCCAGAGGCAAAACTCCAGTGCCATGTTAATGTCAGGTAATTTTGAGGTTTTATGGTTTGATCAAAGGTGTCAGGGTGACAGAGGAGGCCCCCCTTCTCTAAGCTGATCCCAGCCTTCATTTCACAGAACTGATCCTGGCAGAGAGAACCCTGACATCAAAGAAGCCTTAAAGATGTCGACTGAGATAAATACCCTATTGGCACTGCCTTACTGAAAGTTCAAGGGTCTGGCTGTCCCTAGTGATTATTCAGAGATTAGGTAACAGAGAGCTACAAGGTCAAGGGTGGGGGGGGAAAGGTCACTTAGAAATTGAGGAGTGAGAGAGCTGAGCATGGACCCTGCTGTGCCATGTACTGACCCCCCCATGCACAGATCCACCCAGGACCACTACCATAGCTGTGCACTCTCCGATTCTGGACTTCTCAGGTAGGCTAGGTGAAGTGTACAAATAAAGCTGTAGGCAGCAAATGTCTTACTTGTTGAAATCTTCTACATGGAAGAATCATAAATGTATCTATCTCCCTTTTACACACAAGAGCAGCGGCTCGGGGCTCGGGGTGCTTTCTCTCAAGGCTTTCAGATTAACAAACGATGTGTCTGGAGGATTGTCAGTGAATGACAAAAACTGGGAAGAGAGAAAGATTCACTCCTTGGCTGGGAAGTTATCAAACTTGTAGAGCCCAGGGGCTACCTTCAGATGCATGAGCAGCTCCTGTTGAAGACAAGGGAAATGGTGTCTCTATGCCTGTGAACAGAAGTTGATCCTGGCCCTACGTACTTTAGAAGGAAGTATTTTCTTGCCTCTCTCTCTCAAAAAAAAAAAGTACTTGATTTCTCTTTCAAAAGCAAAAAATAAATATCATAAAACACATTATTACCGACAGCCTTGGTGTGCTGTCCCCACCCTCTAGATTTCCTCTCCCTATCTCCTTGTTATTTAAATAGAAAGTTAGATGTAGTACACAACTTTAAAGTAACCTTATATGGTAATTTTGCTGCAACAGTAAAAAATGATCAGTTCATCTGTCAGACAGCCAAACAACACTTCTGAAGTACTTTTTGCGCTGACTTCCAATCTTATGAACATTTGGTCGAAAAGCATGTTTCTGTTACAGTCCTCATCTCAGCTATGATGTCTGAAGTTTACAATGCTCTTTTTGAGTGAAAACCAGGCAAGAGCCATCCCTGACAAAAATAGCAGCAAGGAGAAAATCCCAGTGAAGGAACTGAAGCCAATCTTTGCAGCATGTCAAGGCTAATATAGGCCCTGCCAATTCAGACGTAGGTGACGCATGCTTTACGCACTTAGTACAGAAGCAAGGTGAATGAGAATAAAACGGCCAGTCACAAAATGCTCACAAAAGCCCGTCTGACACCATCGTGCACTCAGCCATGCACAGCGATATGGGGAAATGCGGCCTTCCTCCATTGCCTTGGTCTTGATGACATGATGGGGGGAGGAGGGCAGCGATTCCATTGTGTGGTGGGAAAGCAACCCAGAGCAAGCCAAAGCACTACAGCAGGATACAAGCCCATTAAGGGGTGTTTACATAAGGGAGAAAGTTAATTTTTTAAACTCAGATACTTCCCACCTTCATGAAAAGGACACCTTAACCACAAGACCTTCCTGCTGAGCAATTGCTGGCATTCCTTCTTTGCATGCACCAGGGAAATTAGAGATAGTGGAGCTATACCACAAACCTTGGTGTGCAGCCCAGCACAGCCAGCTTTTGTTCATGGACTTCATTTTCTCCCTAAAGAAAGGTCACACGTCAATTACTGTATACGGTGCAGTTCATTGAGAGATTACTGAACGCTATCAATGAGGCTATAATAGAAGTCTGTACTGCATCAGGAAAATCCAGCAGTTTGACTTAGCTGATGGATGCGTCATCTGTACCCAATATCCTGACTGCTATTAGAATTGAAAATATCTCTTCCTTTAACTGCTTCAGACATCTCATCTGTTCTTCTGGGTGAATGTACCATTAAATGTCAGTCTAGAGACGTATTATTTGGCGGGGGGGGGGAAGTGAGTAATAGGCTAAAATGTTCATATCTGAGTGAGACACACAAATCCAAACATAGGCACATAAATAAATGGCTCAACGGTCATAAAGACCAAGCACCTGTAATGCCTCTTGACATCACAGGGAGCAGCACTTCCAAAATCTCGGAGGGGGGGCACAGCTGTTCAGGGATGCAGCACAACTTGGTATGGGATTGTTGGCAGGAGGATTGAAAATGGCCCCGATTTTCTGTAGTAAGTTTTGGTAAATGGGGGTTGCTTTACTGTGTTTCACTATATACCCTCCCGCACCCTTAAACCTTCGGTTCCTTGTGAACTGCGGATGGTTTGGGGAGTTTGTCTGACAGGGAGTACTGTCAGGACAGGAAGAAGAAATGAGTTAATGGCACAGAGACTTCTTGTCTGACTGACCGGTCTGCACAGTGTGGCTGAAGTGGGATGAGCTGCACTATTTTTCTCCTTAAACATGTGTTGCAAATGTGAAGAGGGTACATCAGGACTCCTGGGGCATTTTTAATGACATCAGAAGAGATTATTTAACCTCAAGAGGTTAACATTTAATAATTAGGTTACAACCTGCTGTTATCAGGCTTGTCAGTCTTCTACCACTACAAGAAATTTTAAACATCTGTGGAGGCCACAAACTGGGGAAAAAAAATTGTCATGCCTCAAATACTGGGCAAAAAAATGTATAAGGAAAACATTTTCAAAAGTATGCTGGGATCATTTACAACTGAAGTCTTTAAAAATGAAGGTTGGTACCTAAAAATGAATGCCTAGTGGGATTTAAAAATTCTACTGGAACTTCTGTAGATGATGCAAGATATGGGTTTTAAATACCTAAAATACTTTTGTCAGTCTGATCTGAAGTTATCTTAAGTGTATCTTAAGTACACATCTTGCAGGTTTTTGCCTTAAGCACCTAACTCCCTTTTCTCCCCTAAATTCCCTCAAGTCCCTGGGTATCTAAGGGAGGCTTAGCCTTCTACGTAACTAAGTTGCCTTTGAAAATTTGCAGAAATTGCTTTTGCTCTGACACATCTGTTTGAAAGTAAAGGTTGTAAACTCATTATATGCTGGCATTAAACTAACAGAAAGGAAAGCAGCAGCATGCACGTCTTCTGATAGACAGGAAAATGGTGTGGTAAGAGTGTTTGCACCCATCTTCAGTGTACATGCAGAATAGTCACCAGTAGATTAAGGGTTAATATAGAAACTGAAGTACAAAAATCACAGAGCAAGACAAAGAAGCAGTTGAAAAATAGACACAAAAATAAAGCTTGCACCACAGCTCAGACCAAATTAAACCAGACCTGCACAACATCTGGTCTGGAGATGGTGTGCTAGCAGCTGAGTGGCAGCATGTCTCACAGGCTGACAGGTAGTCAAGAGAAGGTACGTCTCAGGCTGACTTGGAGGCTCTCCCGCTCAGCCTTGCTAGCTGGGGATACCTGCTCTGCTTCTCAGCCTGCAGCTGGGGCACGTTGCATGCCCGTGCTTGCAGACAAGGCAGCCCATGAAGAAGAGGCAGGGGGAGGCTGGGAGGAAGGCTGCAAGGAGGTAGGGGGAGAGGACTGCAGCAGGAGAGGACACGTAGGCGTAGGGTAGGGGACATGGGGATGAGCAGGAAGTTGTAGCAGAGAAGGAGGTGGGTAGATGATATGTAATTACAGATGTAAATATAGGAGAAAGTATGAGTGTGCAAAGGAGCGGAAAACTGAGGTCCACAGCCAGTCGCTGGTCTCACCTGTCGCTGAGCTGGGGAGCCCTGAAGTACACCAGTGAATTATGCCTGATTGCTTAGACACTCACAGGCGCAAACAGGACAAGGTGTCCACCCTTCACACAATGCTCAGGCTGAGCTGTGGTACCTCCCAGGAGAAGACAGCAGTGGCTGTCCTGACCTGATGCTTCAGTGCTTAATGCAGTGGCTTCACCACTGATTCCTCTGAAAGAGGGAGAGCCCAGGCACCCACTTACCCATGGAGCTGAGGCAGCTAGCTACCCTTTCTCGAAATCACCCCAGACGAACAGGAAGCAAATTATCACCATTTGTTCTCCTATTTTTCAGCTACCAAGACTGCTGAAAACATTTCAATTTTGAAATGTCACAATTGTATAAGAAAGAAAAATGCATTTAATTTACTTATTCTTTTTCTCAGTTTCACAGATCTGACTATCCTGAACGTCACTTTCAAAATCCTCAGTGGCTTATGAGAAATGGAGTTTGCTGTTTTCTGAGTGCCTCATGAAGCCAAAGGAGGACAAGCTTACTTCAGACCATTAAAAAAAGAAAAGGAACAGCAATGTAACTAGTGACTGCATGAACTAATTTGCCAAGTCACTTTGTCCAGCCTCCCAGCTTTATGCTGGACTTCTTCCACATTGCCTTGCATTATGTTCCTTTCTTCTCACCTTGTAAAGATTCCAGCCCTGCACAGATATCCACGTGAAACTTCCAGCAGGTGCTTTGGTCTGTCAGTGTGATTTAAGTTGTAGTCTTCTTATGTTGGGGCTCTGCTGTTGCTAACACTCCCATGCTTAACTACCTCACGTAGCAGAGTTCAGCACATGTGCAAGAGTTTGCAAGACTGGCTATTTGCTGGAGAACACTTATAAAGAGACATTATATGAGGGCTATAAATATTTGGATAATGGCCAAGAACAAGTTTTGAAACTATAAAAGTAACATTGGGGGTGAAATGACAACTTCCATTGTCAAAAGAGCAGTGCTTTATTATAATTTACTGGATTTTTTTTCTCCCTAGAAATTAATGACATATGAAGAAAAATATCCAGGAAGTTTTCTTTAACGTAGCTTTTGCATTTTTCTGGAAACAATCATTGCCTTCTTTGTTTCAGACACTGAAAGAACCAAGGTCTACCAGAATACTAGAAGAGTCTTAGCTATGCTTGAGCATAATCTGGAAGTATTATGCTTGTGGCTTAAAAGATCATTCTTTTTAAATGCTTCTGTTTCAGCCAGTGTATAAAAATATCAGGAAAATCAGAATGATCCTGGCAAATCAGCTTTGTGACGCCTTCTCCATTAAGGTTACTTATTCAAAATCATGCAGAAATTGATTCAACACAGAACATGCTCCAAGTCATACAATGTCTCTGCTTGTCTAGATGTGACAAATTACAACGTCTGACAAAAAGTACATAAAAGGAACTCACAAAAGAGATTGTAGGAAGGAATGATTCACAGAAAACAACATATGTAAATGACAGGAGAAGGGCAAACAAAGCGTCTGTCATTCTAAAAAGGGGAGGAAGGCAAATTACTGGAAGAAAGAAGCCAACAATCTAGCTGTAAATACATGGAAGAAAACAAGAAGACGAGCCAACAGCCAGTGAGGATTTGTTAGGGACAAACTACACCAAACAACTCATTCATTTCAGGAACATGGTATAGCATAGTTTCCCTTTGTGGTTAGGGAAAGGTATATACATCATATACCTTAATTTTAACAAAGTTTTTTTGTTGTGTATCACAGGAAGACCACATGAGCAAGCTAGGGGAGTACAGAATGGATGAAACAATTACAGGGGCATTATAAAGGTGGTTGGAAAGCTGTGTTTGGAAGGAAGACATGAGTGGTTCATGGACAAGTTGCATGGTGATTCTGGAGTTTTACAAGTGTTTGTCCATGATCCAGTGATAATTAATATTTTCATTAGTGTCCTCGATGATGGAAAAAAAAGGAGGCTTATTAAAATTTGAAGATGATAACTGAACATAGTGGATCTGCAAGTGTGTTAGGAGACAGGATAAATCTGGAATGACCTGGATGGGTGTTAGAACTGGGGGAGTAAAAAGAGACTGTAATTCAGCAGGGACAAGTGGAAGGTACATAGACAGAAATCATAAACATGAATAAACTCAGGCTCAAAAATAACTGTATAGATAGCATTTCTACAGAACAGATCTGGGGGTCTTAAAGAATTACAAGCTCAGCGAAAGCCAGTAATTTCATGCCGTTGTGGAAAAGGCAAATGCTGTATCAGAAGGTATAAGTAGGAATAAGTGAAATAGACCTTGACCTCTATTCAGAACTCTGTAAAGCTTCTGCTGAACATTTGAACATCTGTCCAGTTTTGAGCAGAACACCTGAAGAAATGTAGGGATCAATAGAAAAGAATCCAGAGGAGTTCACGAGGAAATATAGAAAAACACAATCTCTGTCAGCAGATTGAATGAATTCTGGCTGTGGCAGAAAGCAAAGGCATGGCTGGCTCTCCGAAGCCCGCACTAAGGCAGGCAAGCAGCGACAGGCTTACATTATGACCAGAAAGATTCAGGTTAACTGTAATTAGAAAACTTGTTAAAAGTGAGAGTACTGAAGTGACAGAATAGATTTCCTGGCAATGAGTTTTGTTGGAGGTCTTTAAGGACAGGTTAGACAATACCTGTGACAGAGGAGATAAGTACCACTGACCTTCCCTACAGGATAAGGAATGGATTTCTTGAGGGGATATAGAGGCAATGATACTAATTTCTTCTCTAAAGCGCTTTTATAAAGCTTCTATAAAGAATTGAGTTTGAAATTGTTACTGATGGCTTACTCCTGGAGGAGTACTCAAAATGTCCATTCAGGAACTGGATCCTCATTTTAACTGGGACTGTGAAGTGAAAGATTCCCTCATGTACCAAGAACTCCAGACAAAGCCATAGGATCTGGGTGAGCTTGCAAGATCAGGTCACAACTGGCTTTGCTAATACTCACCAGAAACTGCTATCTTTGTAAGGGCTTTTGTTGGAATTGCACATATACAGATCTGTTACTTTGCTCAGTCCAAAATTATGACCTTGGCTGAAATCATGTTTGCTTGAATCCATTACTGGAAAAGTATATTCCAAGAAAAAATGCATACAGCAATGGCTTGAAAGCAGAGAAGGGGCCAATATCAGGATCACTTTCTTATTCTGGAAATTCTGTCCAAAAAATGAGAGCTTTCAATCATGCAGATAAAATATTGAAACCCAAGAAAGACTGAGACAAAATCAGCAGAGCCATATCAGGAAGAGATTATTATGGAATAAATCTAGAACCAGACTTCATATATTATGATTTAGTGACATGCGTCTCTAGAAGTATGGCTAGAAGTGCCAGCCTGAAGGATGCTGTGCATGTAAACCAAGCACACGCAGCATTTCATTGATGTAGGCCTAGAAGCTGAGCTAACTTCAACTAGCCAAACTTGCAGAGGAAAGCTTGGATGGGGAGAGAGGGATCTGGCTTCATGTACTCCCCCCAAGAACTTGGTATAACTCTTCACGGTTAAGGGACTGGTGTGACAGATAACTGGCACACAGATAGGCCATTTATGTGTAGAAGCTGTGAAGCCATTTGCTGAATGGCATATAAAATCGTGATAACTATTAGCTCAGCAGTATGTGATAATAAAAAAAAAGACTTTTTTGTTGTTGCAGATGACTCAAAAAAATGGATTTTTTTTATCATCAAAGATCTGAACAAGCAAAAGACAAGAAGGATAGTTATGACAGCAGAAAGGATGAAGCCGGGGTGCTGAGTCACTGAAATTAGAGAGAGGAAACATTATTAACTCTCTCCCCCTGATTATATAGGACTTTTCCCATATGGTACAGCCCCCAGTGTATTGTCAAAGCTTGTTTAAAATAATTCACTCGCTTCTCATGGGATGCAACTCTGCTAACTAATAATTTGCATTTCTTTTCCCCCTGATTCTTCTACCCACAATTTTATATCTCACTATACTAGCCCTTGGATGACCTGCATACAAATTCCTTTCCATAAATGGAACCTGCACCTTTCAAAAAACCCATACATTGTTGTCACATCAGCCTCCCATTTCATTCTGGGTTGGTCAAAGTTACAACATAATGTTCGTATTTATTTCTGGTAATTTCCTTTCATAAATCAGTCCCTCCAGTGCCTTAAACACATCTGTTACTTTCCTCTGAATGTCTTCCAGCCTATCAATATCTTTCTGGAATTGAAGGACCTATATGCAGTGTTTTAGGTGAATAATAACGTCAGAAGCATTTTGCATTATTAAGTCCTATAAGTAATTGCAAAAAAGTAAAAAAGCTACATTCCAGTAACCCTGAGTGATAAGATGTTGGTGGTCTGTTCTGTGTGGAGTGAATAACAACATTCTGTGCTTCATGTGGGACATGGCTGGAAGAAAAACCCCATCATGCTCAAAGCAGACTGCACCTGCTTCATGGGCCTTTGTAGCTGTTTTGACCTGTGAAGATTACAGACGCTTCACTAATATTTTCTAGTCCAGCCTGTCTAATGTATAAATCAGGTAGTGAGTACATATGGTGGTGAAATTCATCTCTGTGCAGATAATCTGCATGATGCTTAAATTTCCATTTGAGATCGCTTTTGACGTCTGAGATGTTCTCATAATGGTTTGCAGGCTTTACACTGACCACATGTTTATCCCTAATAGTTAGAAAAGTTAGTCACTTTTGTATAAAGTGGACCAAAATAGACATTAAAGCTAATTTTTAAATTCAGGTTTATGCTGCTTCTTTTCTCCCCTCTTTTGCAGCAGGTTTCCTGAGGGACTGACTGGCTTTGGGGAATGGTTTGCATCAGGCACCAGGAAGGAAGAAGACAGGTTGTGGTAATGGGAAGGGGTATAACACAGGAACTGCTCCGTACCCCTCCTTTCCTATTTCACCTTGAACTCATCCTGACCTGGCTCTGGGACCTGTGCTTGGCGGAGCACTTCTGTTTATACACTTCCCTTGGCTAGCCAGTCTCCCCCAGCATTTATGTTGCTGCCTGTTTCATCCGCTGGTGGTTCTGCCTGAGTTTCTTATTAAGAATAGGTAGATACAGAACATCAGCATACAGCAGCTCTACCTTTGGATGCATGAGCCATGCTAAGACTTCAGCTAACACTGTTCCCATCTTTCTCAACCTCACCGCGGTTGAAGCAGTGACCTACTTTGCACCCAACTCTAAAAGGAAGGTGGCCGATGGTTCAGGAACATTGCCAGCACGGTTATCTCCCTGTAGGGTTTTATTTTCGAGGAAGCTGTGGTCAGGCTACATTTATATAGCTACTTTGCATGTTGCTATTCCTTGCCAACACTCAAATTTTGAACTCCGAGGAAGAGGGGGGGTCCCCACACCACCACATGAACACACACCATCAAATGGTAATTTGTAAATGTCTATTCCGCTCTCTCTTGATGTTGTTTGTTCTTTGCATACTGCTTTTGATTTTCCCCTTTATTCCTAGGAACAAGAATTAGGGTAAGCCACAAACCTGCTACCTCTTATGTGGATAAGTGGCCCAGTCAAAACCAAAGATACTGCCTGGGGGAGATGGAGAACTCTCGTATGGGACTGTAAGAGCAGGCCTTCTGCTGCCTAAGAATCTGTAAAGCAGATTTAGTTGCTTTAAAAAGACAGCTGGACTGTTATCACCTGCTGTGCTTGCATTCTTCCCATCACTGTTGATATAACTTAGCTTGGAATCTGAGTCTCTAATAAAACATTTGAGTGTTTTATTTTGCATTTTATTTTGTTGTGTTTTTTTTAATGCACATCAAAGTAATTCATAATTCCCAGAATTTTTTACACTGAACTGTTTGCTTAAGCAAAGACTCTAGTGATGGTGTGAATTATTTATTTATACAGTCTACTTCTAAGTTGGGGCCAACATTAATTTGGCTGGGTCACTGGCATTGTGGATTTAATTGCCATGTAAATAGCTATGAAGCCTATGTCTTTAATTAGTGTGCTAAATTCTACACAATTTATGAATAAAATATACTCATTTTGACATTTTAAAACAGTTATTTTATTAATGAAGAATTTATCAGTGTTATGCCAATTCCCTTGCCTTTTGTTAATTATATGCCTCTCTTGCATTTTCTGATATGTTAATTTTGTTTGGTATAAATATTTGTCCTCATTAAGACGAATACATTGTCGATGTTGACTCATGTTTTCCCCCCCAACAGATAACTCAAATGTGACTTCATTTTTTGATCTTGTGGTTCTTACTGATTTATAAGAATCATCTAGCTCCATCTTCCATTAAGTCCTCTTCAGCAAGGTCTAAAATTTCACCCAAAGAATGGCCTAGCTTTCTCTGCGTGGCATGCATGCCGTGTTGAAAGGGATATGGGATAGGACTTAGCTAGCTGTGTTTGTCACAAGGAGGAATAAAGAGCTAAGTTTTGCTAACATAGCACTGTCCCTTCCGTGAACTTCTGCTGCTGCTAGATTGGTAATTCACACATGATGCACGCTGAGAGGCTTAAAGTATGCAGCTATGGAACGAGGGGCATGATCAGAAGGAGGCTGTGGTACCAGAGTGCTTCCAGGGCAATGGGAAAGCCATAAACTTGTATATAGCTATGTCCCTCTGAAAAGCAATGTCTTTTTTAACCTCACATTCCTAGCTAGGGTAGTTCTGACTCCCTTTTCCTCTCAAAGAATAGGAGAGCAAACAACTAAATAAAATTGACATACAACCACAAGTCTCTTTTGACACACAGCTTGCTTGTTTTTGCTTGCACATGAGCTGCTAACCTGCCAAGACCACCAGGGAGGTACAGGGGATGTACTGACTGGGGAAGGATAGAGCAGGGGAGGCAGGTGTGAAACATTCAGAGAAGGCAACAGCAAGTCTGCCTCTGTGAAATGGGAGGGGTGGGAATGGCAGCTACGAATAGTTGTATTAAGAACCAGTTTCATTTCAAAAACATGGAGTCCCCTGGTTTTATTAGGCATCTACACAGTGGTTTGAAGTGAGAGCTGATAAGGGAGGCCAGGCCTTTAGGAGCTCAGACTGAATGCTGAAGATAAAACTTGCTGATGAGAAGGAGCCAAAATATTGACCCCGGCATGATTTGGGAACCTGAAGAATTCAAGAAAACAGACAGAGAAGCAAAGTACTGCTTGAAAGCAACTTGACAGGAAATAATGACTATGCAATGATTGAATCAATTAAATGAAGCATATTAAGTGAAAAATAATGTTGCACAAAGACGAAAAAATATGATGTATCTTGCATAATTTTTATAAACAACAGAAAAGCCTCTTTGCACTGGAATTGCATAACCTTTAAGATGCTAGGAAACGCTGACAGTTGGGTGAGCAGTTGTTAGAAATAAATATCACTCAAGTTTCAGACATTAAGTTGCAAAGGAGTCAGGCTCTCACTGTAGCTGAGGGTAGGAAAGCTGGTATGAGCATGAGCTCAATGCTGAACGAACAGCACCTTAGAGCAGAATCTTTTTTTTATGAGCCAGTCATATATAAAAAACACATTAATAATGACATGAAAAGCAAATGTTCTTAGTTTATTACACTGCTCTGGACAGACTCTATCAAATATTAAGCCAAATTAAGCTGAGGTTACCTGATCTGGTACCTTTTGGCCTCTAATAACTGTTAGGAAGAGTTCGGTACTTCTACCACTCCTTGTCAGAACATGCAAGTTTTCTGTTTAATTATGCCTTACCTGTTACAGCTTCTAAGCTATGCTAGGTCAGAAAAAGACGTCAGGAGAAGACAAATAAAAGGAAGCAGTCACAGCTGAGGGTCAAAACATAACAACAGCCACACTGCTAAGGACGCAAACAGGTCTGCGGATGCAAAATTTGACGTGGTTCCAAGGACACGGATGAGACAAGCCACTGGAGAGCAGACCTACTGAGAGTTACTAGGCAAGCCACGTCAGGGTCAGGAAATCCCCTGAGCTGAATACAGTTGGAGGCTGGGACAATGCTCAGGGAACATCATGTTTACTTGTCCAGTTGTCACTCGTGTCTTTGCAGGTACATACAGCTCCTGCAGCACACAGGACAGGTCTGGGTGGATCTTGCTCTGGGTTACTGCAGCCAGTGCTATAACTTTGAGTGATGATCTTCTCCTTTGATTTGTCTTCCTTTGGCTTCCCTTTCTGGCTTAACTTAGACTAAGAAGGCTTAATACGGAAAGTGTAACTTTTGAAGTACAACTTGTAGGCACTCAACGGCCTGCTGGAGGCACTAAAAAGTGTGTTATCATTATTATGTCCACTCTGTCACTCTCTCTCTGCACCTCCTTCCATTAGAAACTGTCTTTTTTGCTCTGTATTGGCACAGCACCCAGCATAACGAAGTCTTGCTCTGTGCCTTGAGCGCCCGGGCGCTGCTGGGAGCCCCGCACGCGGCTCCCAGGGAGCAGGGAAGGGAGGAAGGGGTAGCCTGACTCTGGCTCAGGGACGCTCCGCTCAGGCCAGAACTGGTGTGCAGGGCGTGTCCAGCAGAAGCCACTGAGCCAACATCACCCCACCGGCTGTCCTGTGTCCTTCACAGCTGATGCACTACAGGACTTGCAGCGACTCTGCCACTTGCATTTAGTAGAGAGAGCTTTTAATCAACGGTTTCACTAATAGTCTGGAGACCATGTGTATATGGATATGTGTGGGTACATATTTGCACAGTGCTTCACTGACACAGCGGCTGTTTTGACATGATGAATTGCATATAAACACTGCACCTCAGATCACCTCTTTAAATCTGAACTTTATCATCCTCACAGACTCTGTACTATCGTCCAGGCTATGTGAATATGCTTTTTCAGTTCCTACATTTTTTTCCCCACAGATGTGCTATAAGTAAACCTAAATGGTCAGGTTTGTGTATCTACTGAGATAAGATTATACATCAAAGGACAGATGGAGGATCTGGGCCTGCACATGGATGCAGATCCTGCCTGCTGTAAGTCACCTAGGAACACGGAGAACATCTTCTGACTCTTGAGGTCTTTAGCATTTGGATTACTTTCCACTGCAGACAAATTTCAGGTCATCAGGCTTATTTCAGCTGCAGTTAAAACTAGGATTTGAACACAGATTCAAAAGTAATCTGAGAGTAATCCACTGAGCTCCTTGTTGAGCCATCTCCACCTGTTTCTACTATTTGAATTTTGCCATTTTTGGACTGTGACTACATTCACATTTTCCCTTCTACTTTCATTGTTTATTTTTCTACTATGCTGCTAATTTAGCATTTTTTTGAGGTGCAAATGCTTGCAGGCTTCCTCTGAAATTATTTGATCGTATACATTTGTGGAGTGCTTTAACGTCATCTGCTACTTACTTTTGTAACGTGCATTTTAGACAATGTTGTGATTTGATTGAACATTAAGTTTGTTTGTGGATGGAAGCCAGCATACTGCTTTCACATCATAGATCTGCACTCAATTGTGTAACATTTGGATCAGGAACATTTAGGATTAAATATGTTTTCTAAATGTTTTGAGAAAGCTTTTCTCAACAGAAGCTCTGCTGCAACATTCACGCTTTTCAGGTAACTGATCTCAATGCTCACTGCCTCTGAACAGCAGGACTTTGAAGACTTCAGCCAGGAGGTGACTTGATTAGTTAATCTTGCTTTTTTCTTTGTTTCCTTTCGCCTCCTCTATTTTATTACATTTGAAAATTAAAACAAACTCTGCCAACAGCAAATTTGTTTGTACGTTTCCCTTTGTTTGCACTGAGATTTATATATTTGCATACGATTGCCATTCCTTCTTATGCTGAAATCAGTTCTGCTTTAGTGTCACTACAGTCTAAGTAAGGGATATCATACCACGATTTCAACACAATAAAGACTGATTGAAGTGTCAATGATTTCAGCTGTGTTTTGTATTACAAAGTTAAACATGCTCTATTCCATTTAAGCAAAACATTCCCAAGAAATAGAGATGACAGGATAAAGGGCAATAGACAAAGTGGTGAGGTCTTTAGTGAAGCTTACTGCAATAGGAAAAAGAACGTGATTATATGGCTGTGCTTCTCTTTCATTTATTTTTTTTTTTTAAATTGAAGTGAATGATGTCCTGGTACAAAGAAATTTCTTTACAACATTGCATTTTATTCCCCAGGTGTTTCTGCCATTGGCCATGAGACTTGATTTATGAGGACAGAGAGGAACCACACACAGGTGTACAGGGAAGGATGCTGCAGGAAATTGTAAGAACCCACATTATAGGAAGGCCATTGGCTTTCACTTTTTAAATAATTAAACAGCACACTCATTCACCTTATCTCAAGAAGTAAAAATAGAACTTTTGCAAAGGGCAGCCTCTTTTACTTGAGAAAATATGGTGCTTCTGCATACGAAAACCAGAATGCAGTTTGAAACATGCAGCAGAAATTCTGGAGAACACATAGAAATCAATCAATTTTCATTACAAATGCATATTAAAACCTGGAACTTTTCATTACACAGACAGTCAATATTTATGCAAGTCAACACGAAGTGATAACTCCACAGTTATTTGTGAATCAACAATCAACATCACTCATCAATTGAGCTCATCAGATATTTTGCAATACAACAAATTTTCTTTAAAGGAAAAAAATGTTGTTCCTTGAAAGCAAAATGTTTGCAGAAATAGCTCAGTTTCACTGAGCTGATGAGTGGTTTGAAAGGCAGCTATCTTAGGGCTGTGCCCAATCATACTGATTCAGCCAAAGCTTTCAGGAACTGTGCTTTTTGGCTTTGTGGAAGGAATTCTGGAAGCCCAGAAAACTTCAGTCACATCTCAGATTTCCAGGTGACTTAGCCTCCTTACTTTATGTTGGGGGCTTTTCAGACTGTTCTTTAATCCTTCAGGATTGCCAAGGTAACAACACAAGTAAAGAACAGCTGATTATTTAGTTTCATAATTAATAATTCCAAGATGAGATATTTTGGGTTTCCTCTTAATTTAGAAGTTGTAAGTGTTTAATTGTCATTCCAAAACAAGAACAAACCTTCGCTATCTCAAAACTTCCTACAACATTGGGAATTCAGAATTCTGAGCTGCTCTAATCACAGTAATTTAGAGTTTCTAATTTTTTTTCTGGAAATGTTTGTAAAACATTTGAAATGTCCTTAGTTGTGCTGATTAGTCTGAAAATTCAGACCAAAACCACAAGGTTTTATGTATTTTTAGCTGTCCTTTACTAGGCTTCTGTTTGCATTTTTTAATTGTCTAATAAGGAGGCAGAAATAGCAGAATGTGATTTAGATGCCTGTACTCTCTCAAAAATATTAATAGGTGGTGACTAACCAAAATCACTAATGCACGGACTGATATTTCTTTGCATAAATTATTTTCAAATACATATTATACTACTGGATTATGAGATATAAATTACCAGAAACTGGGTAATTTCCTGCCTGGGTAACTAATGGAGACTACTAATTTGACCAGCTCTAGGAAAATTGATCAGCTACGAATACTGATCTTTATGCGTAGGACAAAACATTCTGAGCATTTAAAGACAGAAGGAGACTCAGCTTTCAGGCAGGTACTTTCCAAGTCCTAAATGCACAAACTGAACTGTCAGCCAGATACTTTATGGGTTTGTTTCCCTTTCTCAGGTATGAATGACTGCCAGAGGTAGTGTACAAAACTAAATGGGCAATAATTCCCTCTGCTACTGCTAGCAAGAGGTTGACGAAAAAGGTATACAGTAAACGACATTGGTAATGATCAGTTGCAATCAATCGTACAGGTCTCAAACATCAGATCTATTGGGTGTTTTTGAGTGCCCTTTGCTGACAACTAAGACCAGCAGAGTAATCCTGTAACACCTGTCTTGGGCGTTCAACACAAAGAATGAACTGCAGAGCTCTTATGGTTGGTGTTCAAGTTTCTTGTGTCAGAAATCACATGCATGTGGTGAGATCATGTGCCGAACAACTCTGCTGACTCATCTCTCCCGTCAGTCAAGAAGATCTCCCTATTCTACCTGCTAACAAGCTTCACCAGCCCCTTACTATTTTTCATTGTTGTTCTTTGTTTTTCATCGCTTGCTTTATGACAGTGCACTTAACAGCTGTGACCAAAATCTGAGTACCCAATCCCTACTAAACTTAAGACTGAAAAAAATGAGGTGCATGAAAGCACGGAGACTCCTTTTGATCCTTCCTGGTACATTTATAAATGACAATTCCTTTATTCAAGTGGTTTAATCAAGACAAAATTGTCTTAAAAGTGCTAGCACCAGGAGAATTTTAAGAACACAGTATCTAGGAAGTCGCTGAAGATAAGTATAGCTGCAGAGTGTCCTGTCCATAGTTGTGTTATCTGTTTCAACTTGTGGCACTAGCCACAAGGGGCAAGGCCCTGATGCATCAGTGTGTCCAGTCAGAGACTCCCTAAAATCCCTACTAATGGAGCCCCAGTTTTGGAAACCGTTAAGAAGGTACCGGGCTTCTGAAAATCAGTCTCCTCAAAGATATTGTTAGACTGCCAAAACCTGTGACCTCCAAAATCGCTTATCGGATATCTGCACTAATTGTGGCCTATAAACAGTCTTCAGACTGTGATCATTAAAAGTCATTGTGTTGCAAAGACTGAACAAATAAAGAAGCCAGTTTATACTAAGTTATAGCTTCATTTCTCATTGGTGCACTGAGGTGTAGAGGGTGGAGAAGCTATCTATGCATTTAGCAATCTATGACCATGAAATGTTATCACTCCTCTCTAAAAATCCATCTCAATACCAGAATAATTTAGGTATTTTTGGTAACAGGGGTAGAAAAGTTTGATAATCAGAGGTCAAAATTTCACAGGTCAGATTTCACAGGTTTCTGGGTTTTAGTTTTGTAACAGACTTCATCTCAGTGCTTCATTTGAAGAATTCTGTAGTTTCACTGAACTCAGTGGGACTGCTCATTTGCATAAAATTAAGCATGTCCTGAAAATGAGCTGGGACAAGGTTTCTCTACCTTACCATATTTTGCTCAAAATAGACACCCAGAGAGATTTGCAAATGTGGACAAGCAGGGTTCAGTGGTAATTTTTATAAATCTGTCTTTTCTCATTGAATTCCGGGGAAAAAAATGCAAGTAATGCACTCAAGATGAACATTTGTGTGACATTGTAAGGTGTCCTTACTAAGCCTCGTGTTTCCCCTGGAACACAAATGGAGAAGCGCAGGTAGGCAGCCTTTACCACTTCTGGCAGTGGGGTGTTTCATACTGCCACCTCTTGCAGGGCTGAATGAAACACATACCCCATCTCCGATCACGGCCAAAGGTACTGCTTTCTAATCTGCTACATCTGCAGTTGCACGTTGCATCTAATATTACACAGGCACTTTCTTTTATTACACTTTTATTACACTTTTTCACTGCAGAGAAAGACAAACCTATATGAAACTAAAAAATGCAGCCTATTTTACCTGGATCCCAGATCAGGACACTTACAAGACAAAGTCAGCTAGATATCTTCCAACATCAATGACTGTGACCTTTTTGTGGTCTCTGAGGGAAACTGGTATGTAGAAAAGTTTTAAAAGGCAATTGTAGGAGGCCTATGAAGAACCACATAAAATATGTGTAACTTTTTCCCTGTAAATGAGTAGGGCAGAGCCTCTTCAAGGATCGTACCTTTCAATTATCACTGCTAACAAAGGTGATGGAGAACAAATTCTGAGCAAGACCTGCAGACGCTCCTTTTTTAATACAAAAATTTCCTATAAAAGCTTTCTCTACACAATACATCCAAAGGCAGCCTTGAAAATCCTCCGCTACAGGAGTATATCAATAAGAACCAAACATGCCAGTTAAAAACCACCGTCACAATGGGAAAGCAGTGCAAATACCTATGCTTTTAGGTAATAATTACAAGACTTTATTTCTAGTAATAGGGTTATGTATGCAAGGCAAATGCTGATTGATGGTGCCAGCAGATCACTTTCATAACAAGGTACAGAATGCAAATGCTTTGTGGAAAACAGTAATTGATTCAATACCCAGTTGGTTATATGCATATTGATATCTAGGTTGCCTGAGTAACCTTAAGACTAAGTACAATACAGAAAGTAATTTATTATCACAACTCCCCCAAATACATTACCTCATTCACACATATATTGTGAGACTCAAACCTGAGCTGTGCTATCCAAAATGTCTATCATGACTTAAAACAAGCAACAGACACTCCTGGAGGCTCTAGGAGAGTCTGAGAGCCTAGCAGGGTGGGAAGACATGTAGCATGTTTCCCTCCACTGCTCTCCCCTTCGTTTCAGTTCCCTTGGGAGCCAGTGGCACCAGGGAGCTCTAGCATTACCTGAGCAGAGGCATCAGTTCTGACAGATGCAAGGACATATTGCGGGGGAGGGAAGCAATCTGCGTGCAGTTGTATTTACTGACTACAGCATTCGGGTTGGAGGTGGTGACTGCTTTTTTGCTGGACTTCTTTTCATGAGAAAAATGGGCATTGACAGAGTAACACAGTCGTATCCCCCTGGAGATCAGAGGGGAAGCTGAGCTTAAGCCCTCGAAGCTGCGAGCTTCTGGAGGTCAGGCTGAGCTCTGAACCTGGTGCTTGCTTGGCAAGCAGTTGTTTGGCTGTGTTCTGCCCCCATCCCATCAAATTCCTGTAAGAGACAAACCAAAATCCTGAAGCGATTTTACAAGGCAAGTTCAGCTTGAGGTATGAATTTGGTAGCTCAAGATCACCACTGATTTTTGAAGCACTAGTCCTGAAGAGAAAACACATTTCTCAAGGCCTTCATTGTGAAAAGTAGAAGGATGCTTACTCCAGGTTTAGGCTACAAATTGATTAGGAGTCCCTTAAAATCAAGTGCTTGACCTGAAAGCGCCAAACCCTCTTTATGCTCTGCTCTCAAAAACATTCTCCCACCTAATGCCACCCACTGTAGTGTTGCTGTTACCAATCAGTATTCTGGGGCACAGACTCTTTCCTTTCTTAATGCAAAGCCAGCCTTACACTTCTTTTAGTAGGCTGCATGCTAATGTGGACAGTTTGCAACCTTCACTGTCAGTGAGAAGTCCCAGGGTAGCTCTCCCTGATTGCTGGTTGGTGGGATGCACTGCACATGGCACACTCTAACTGGGGAAAAAAAGCCAAATGATATCTTGTCAATGTGCAGTTAAAATGAGTTAAGTTAACGTAACGGATGCTTCATGTTTCATGTGAAGTTGGCATTCCTCAGGGATCTTTTCTGCTGGTCTTTAACAAAGATTCAATGTAGTCGTCAACTTTGCTGTGCTTCAGAGTCTGGAGGTTGAAAAGCTGAAGCAGCACACATGTACGTACGCAGCGCACACAGTTACACGTGGTAGCAGTTAGATGTGTAGTAGTGGCATACAGCTCAGCACGGTCTTTTAAGAGATGTGCCTGCTGTTACTTAGATTACTGCATCGCTGGGATGTAACGGGGAGATCAGGATGCCTCTGAGTTAGTCACAGTACAAGCGTCTCCAAGGATTTAACCTCTGAGGAGATCAAAATGTCCAGTGCCCTCTGCAAGGTGACACACAATATCAGGAAAGAGCCAGGAACAGAAACTAATTCTTTCCAGGAAACTTTCTGATGTAGCCAAAGGAATATACTGTGGATGTACATGGTGCTGTGAACGTTTATGCATAGCTGAGTGCACATTCTTTGAGAAAACTTGGTCAGGAAATAGTTAATATTTTCAAAGATGTAACCTGTTCGTACATTTTCTCCTGAGAACTGCTCAAGCTTCAGGCTATACGGATGTGAAATGTAACTTGGTATGGACTAGGGAGAGGAATCCTGCATTAGGTTCAGCTCCTGTCTCAACTATATCTGATTGTGTCCCCCGGTTTAAGGCTTGTTACTTGATTTGGAAGTCTCATGAAACTTATACATATAACTTCTAGCTGCTTTTATAGCTTAAAAGCTGTCATTTCAACTTATGCACAAAAAAATGCTTTTCCTGTCTATGTCAAAGCAATCCAGACAGCTGTCCCATGGAGTTTTGAAAGTGTCTTCTGGGGTGCAGCAGCACAGCGTTTCTTCTGTGAGAGCAATTTGCTCTGCCATTATATTGTCTGCAGGTATGCAGCTGTATTGTTTTACCGTGTTGATCTTGGAAGGCGCTGGAAAGCTCATAAACTGGAAAGCAATTGGTTTCCAGCCGAAGTTTTACTTCTTCCTAGCCCACTGTGCTCTCCAAGAGAATCTCTGCGGGATTTTGTTAAAGAGGAAAAGGAAGATGCAGTTGTGTTCAGAGCTGGGGCAGATGCAATATTACTCCAAATCAAGGGTTACATCCTGTTCTGTTTCTTACTCATTTCTTCTATCAGCTCACATGGATCATGAGCACACCTCAGCCTGTGTCTGCATCAGCTGCCCACAACTCCCACCACCCGGTTCCACATTTCTCTCACCACAGGGAGCCCATGCATTTACTGTGGCCACAGAGATACTTCAAAGGCAAACACAGGCAACTCTTGAAACGTGGATGATGAACACATGCTGGACAGAAGAAACACTTCCTGCAGAGGGGCAGAGAATCACGTAAGTGGTGCTAACTCACAGATCTGACATCCCAGACACTTTCTCTTAGATGTACCACTGGCAGCAGTGCCCTCCTCAGTCTATACTCAAGAGTCCCCAGTAACATTCATAAATGGGAAGAAGCATGGGAGACAAAGGCTACAGGCTGCAAGAGAAAGAGGGGTGGGGGGGAAATAGCCTTGCTCCAAGCAGCAGTGCAGAGCTGCTCTGCAAATGGAGGTGGCACGTATATGAGCTGCTCGTAGCTTGCAAATACTGACAGGAGTGAAATGCGTGGAGTTCATGGGGAATTTCTATTGAGCCCCATGCAGTTACAGAGGCATTCTTCCTTAAATTTAAGGGAGTTAATTAGAATAATATATGTGCCACTTCAGCGTGACGCCTGATGATCACGCTGTGGAAAGAGAAAAGCTTGCTTGAGAGAAAATGCCATTATCTTCCCAAAGCAAATAAAAATCTGGAGCTGGGTGTATACTTTTTCAGAGATGTTACAATTGTCAGTCACATAGTGCGTGGATCTGATCCACAATACCATGCACACAGTCAGCTGTTCAGCATGTTGCCCTGTTGCTAAGTACGAAGCCAGAAAATAAGTGGGCAGGTCACGTCCTGCCTCATTAACACAGAGGGAGGAGACAGGTCTGAAAAATAAGGTAGTAGAAACAGCCATGAAAGCTCGTTGAAAGCTAAACGATACCCAAGATCCAGCCATGATTCACTTCCTTTACTTCATTTCTTTTTGTCTCTTTCAATGGCTTATTTTCAGTTGTTCCTAACTGCTGGTGATTTCTGCCTCTCCTAACCTTTAAGAATCCCAAAGCAGAGAAACAATTTTCTCATTTACTCAAGCTACAGGAGGGGTTTTTTTTCCCTCCCTTTCTGGAAAAGTAGGAGTTATCTCAGAGTGACCACCTTTTGTGTTATTGTAAAAACTTACCTTGTGTGAAAGTGGGTGTGCTGAGGGTTCAGACGGGGCAGAAGGATAAACTTGGAGCAGTCCCAGCACTCAGCCAAAGCTATTTTGCTTTTATCGTACTGCAAAGAGATTACCAGCCTTGAAGCCACCACCTCTCTTGGGAATGATGTCCCAGGAGACATTCTTCAAGGATTTTCATAAAGACACCATCCTTCAGCCCCACTGAAGTGTGACTAAATGCGGTTATGTTAGGGTGGGGGTTTTTTGTTTTCTTTGCCTCTCTCTAATGCATTAATTTTTAAAAGCTGCTATAACAAAAGCTTTAAACACAAGGTTAAATATGTGGAAAGGTAGTAAAATGTTTGGTAAAAGAAAGAAAAAGATAAAATGTTCATGAAAAATGAAAAATGAAAAACAACTTTGTTTTGTAGCAAATTTGCACTGAATTCTTCGTTCCTAACAGTTCATCTGTAGCCAGTTTTGTTTTGTTGTGTTGGGGGCAGAAGTCTGTATGTGTTGCTTTGATTTTTTTTAAATTAAAAAAAGAAAGAATAGGATTCTGCTCCTCCCTTAGAGTCACATCATGACTTCTAAATGAAAATAACTGTGTTGGAAAACAAAGGCTTTTCAGCAGCACACCCAGTTCACGTTGCAAACCTTACATAACCAGCTATGACACAGGTTAGCAATTATACCGTGAGAAACGAGACACAGGTATACGGTTGCTTGCCTGAGGGTGCATCAAGAAAACACAGAATGCAAAGGTCTTGCAAAAAAGCCACTTGCAAAATCCGGATTCAAGCATGGAAGGGAGGGCTCGGTTAGAAGACAGAGGTAGCCTAAAATACAGTAGCAGGTCTCACTCAAATAGTCCCTTCAAATCTATGGATAACCTCCTTACTCTGAAGCGATGCTTGCTGGTCTGACAAACCTGGCTGGTACAGTTTGAGCCAGTTTCCTCCCACCCATCTGTTTCCAAATGAACCTTCTGAAATGACATATATTAATTCCTCAATAATATTTCAATTTGAAGTGTTAACGGAAAGGAAACTTTGGTTGGACAAAACCCAATTCTTGTTTTTTGAGGGCACCACATAAAACGTCAGCTTCGTGCCAGATGCCGTCTCTGGCTAGGGACCAGAGGGTAGAGCTCGCCCCAACAGCCAGTGCTCGTGCCTCTTCACGGGCTGCGAATGGCAGTGGGCCAGGCTGCCTGCGAGGGTGGTGCTCGCTGCCCTGCCTCTCACCTGCTGGCATGTCAGAGCCTGCACACTGGTGTTGGGCCGGTGCTGGGGTGGGTGTCTAGGGTGTAGAGACACTTCATGGGCACATGTCCCTTGGGTCTCTCGTGGGGTCATGCAGAGGTGTGCTCTGGAGCACGTCATCTTGATATGAGTTGCATGGGTCCCTGTTGTTGGCAGAGCCTGGCACATCCCCCTGGCTGCAGCCTGGCACTGCAACCCTGCTGCAGGCTGCCATCCATCAAGTGCCAAACTTTGGATCTATGGTTGCCTTGTGGCACCCCCCAGAAAAGCAAAGAGTTGGTGTGGGTGAGGGGCTGCGGCCACTGAGGTACTGCAAGGGCAAGAGAGGTCTTTATATCAGAGCACAAAACACGACAGTCATCATGAGGTGTCACTCCACTGAAAACAAAAGGAAGGGCAGACTTTTAATTTATTAACAAACTTTTGTTGATAGCTGAAAGAATTTAGTGTTTGGGCTTGCAAGCTGTGGTGCACATGGTTCCGTGAAACTAAATGTCAATAAAGACATCCAAAAATCTCTACAGGCCTGGCTAGCAGAGTACTGTGAACAGTTGTGCAAATTTTCCCATAAAGACCTGTAGGGTGTCTTACAAACCATCCCGAAGATAAGAGCAGCTGTGTCTTCCTTGTACGTGCCTTGGAGGCTCAGTTGCAACCGCCCATCAAGGTGCCGTTAGTGTTGGTTACTGCTTTTTGTGTGCACAAGGCAGGGACATTTACACAGACAACAGCACCCTACCGACTCAAAGACAAACTGTTCTGTCCAGCCCCAGGGTCATTCTGGCACCTCTGCCCAGCCTGGCCATCCCCTCACTCCTGGGCAACATTGGCAGCAGGATTGCTGCCTTCCTTGCCCATGTGTCTGTGGGACCTTCACTTCCCCCGGCACAACGTTACCCCACCACAAGGCCTACAGCATGCGGCTAGGTAAAATAGCATGCCAGGAGGTGAACACAGCAAAGCCTCAGCCTTCCTGTGCTGTAGCCTCTTTTGATTATTCATTTTCCTCTCCTGTGTTACGATGACAGCCTGTCACATGCCTTTTTTGTTTGGTTTTGGTAGGGAGAGGTTTCGGGAAAGGTTTTTCACTGGCGTTTCAAGTGAGAAAATGCCATTATTTCTCAATACTGTATCTTTATTCACAACAAGCAGAATGATTCTGTAACAACTTCAAATCAAACTTTGATTAAAACAGTGATAAAATGGTACAGATGATACTTTTATTTTTTAAAACACGGGACCATTTTTAGCAAAGGAAAATGGAAATAGCACCAAAATTTCCTAAGAAATGATGCTCCCTTCCTTTGAACAGACTTTAGTTGCACCTGGGAGTGTAAAACTCATTTCAGACAAGTGCTATCCTTCAACAGATGGCCCTTTGAGGGGTTGGTACACCACCTAGCATAATGAGATGCTACTCTCCAATTAGGATCTTTAGATGCCTGCGGAAAGTACATAATGTAGCTGATGGAACTATTAATAAAACCAGTAATACTAATTTTGGCAATATTCAGTCACCACCCAGTTTGCCATGTGGTGTCCTACATGGTATGGCAAATCATGTAGTCTTACAATCTTCATCCCCAGTAATTAGTTCCCATGTTTATGTCAGTGGGACCTGTCCAAGGGGTCTGAAAGTCTCTTTCCTCTCAGCAAGGGAAAGATTTACAGCTGTCTGTGTAAATCAGCGGTGTTTGGCTGAATAAAACCCCACATGTTTAAGTCACCTGTTTGCTGTATATGAGACATTGTTAAACTCTGTAAATTAACAGGGGTAAGTTCTCTTTACTTGAATTAATTCTCAGCTACACTAACAGGTTAAATAATTTAACAAGGTCCTAAGTCTGCATGACAGCTTTAATTCAGTGTGTAACTTTCATTGTGTGCTGAAGTAGTTTCGAGGTCAGTTGTATCAAACAATTGCTAGCCTAAAGATGGAGTTAAGCTGTGCAAATAGTTCCCTGAATCGGGAAGCACGTAACCAGCAGATAACTCAGTTATGCTTAAACTTTTTATAGATGTTATGTCTTTCATCTTCTGGGCTTTGGAGCGGGCTTTGGAAATGAAACTCCTTACTGTAGCAATCACAATGACATATGTGCAGCCCCCATTAGAAAAAAATATTTTCTGAGCTGGGATCTGAGATTGAGCTTGCCTAAATCAAGGTTTAGGCATTTTTTATCGCCTGCTAATACACGTGCATGCATACTATTCTTTAGATTTTTTTTTCCCCTTTCTTCAGACTATATTATTTCTGAGGGAGAATTGAATTAAGTTTCTTGTCTTTGGTTTTTCTCTGTTCCCTTCAGCTTTACATTGTCATACCTTGCCAGCCAATCTCACTTTCCTCGTGAGCAGCATACCCTACCATTTAACTAAAAATGGTTTTCAGAAAAAATATGTCCTATAAGTTGTTATGACATTTTGTGAAACAACATAATGCAATGTGAGTGATGCAGATGGGTATGCCCCATAAAGCTGAGAGATTTAGATACGTAGTTTTCCCCAAAAAATCACTTCATAAAGCAGTTTTGTTTAAAATATCACTTTGAAATCCTATTTAAACTCCTTGGAATAGATAGCAAATTTATTTAAACTTTTATATAAAAGACCTTTTACCTGAATGCTTAGAGATGTTTCTATGTGCAAGGCTTTTTTCAGCTCAGTACGTAGGAAAAAAAGTATACAATATATAATAAAGCACCTAGCTAATGTTTCCTTCTTTACCCCCTCCCCAAAGGAAGAGAAATGCTTTAGTGAGATCGATAGTTATAAATCATTACAAATGATTTGAGGTTTTATTTCATCTACTTTTATTATAATGTCCATGCCATCTGCTGTACATATTGAGGTTATTACACTAATTCATTTTGCAAGCTCCAACCTCTGAGTGAGAGGTGTCAGAGGGCAATTGATTAAGAGATATTTGTTCTGTTACACCTTTTTCTTTAATTTCTCTCCGTAAGGATTTCAGGTTGAACAAGTGAGCTGACATGGTAATGGGGCCTCAGGTCTGGAGATAAATGAGACGTATGACTTTGTGCATTCATGAATATCAGAACATCTTTTAACCTGGTGGCGATGGGAGGGGCAGTAGGTGTCAACTGTGTGTTAGTACAAAGCTAAAGGCATCAGGTTGTTTCTCTTCTCAAAAGCCGACAGAGAATGGATACTTGACATATAAATGATAGCTCAATCTAGGAATCTACCTCCCATATACCCCTTATTATCTACAGTTAAAAGAATTTTGTGTGATGGGAGTAGGACAAAGAGGAAAAGTAGAACAAAGAATAACTCGAAAGGTCCTCTAATATAGCATGTGATATCACTTACATATTGAGCAAATATTGGCACTGTATCGAGTATGTGTATCTCTACCACAAAGTAAGAGCTGTTTGCTTCTAAACTTTTCAGCCCTAAAGCGTATATCCTCAAATATCCTCAAAGCAAACATTAAGATACAAGGGTTATAGGTGCTTGAAAAAAAATCTATCACCTTGTCTCCATCAGTTCAAGAGAGTGTCAAGAAGTGAACAAGACATGTCATAAATATCAGACAATTGCTTCATAACCTTAGAGCAATCAGTCCAAGTATGACATTAGCCTGAATATTTAATAACTAACGCAAACTTTACAAATGCAACTTGAACTTCATCACATTTTGACCTATTTATAATTAACTTGTCCATCATGTCTGAGGTCCTGACACCATACATACAGCTGAGTAACATTTACACACGAGCAGTGCCACTGAATTCAGTGGAAAACCATGAGAAATCTTATTTAGTGGATACTGGTGCTGGATCCTAAAGGCAGACAGCCATGCGTAAATACGTCAGTCTGAGATCGTCTCTAAAGGTCAGGACAGCATTTTAGCACAAGCTTCCTCATCAGGGCTCCAGGACCGTCCAGCCAGAACTCTTTCCCGGCATGATGCCTATTGTTCATGAAATAGAACCGCCTGGGCTAGAAAAGAGGCCTCACCAAGCTGGACAACACAATACAGCTGAGATCAATCACTCTGAACTGTGGCCCTGCATTTTCTGCAAGTATTTTTGAAGGCTTGGATCTCTGCAACATGCTATTAATTGCAGTCGTGTACAACTTGAGTCTGGTTTGTGGTCCCTCTTAAGTTCCTGCTATTGCAGGCTTCAAATGCAAGCCTAGTTGCTGTCAAATTACACTCTTCCTGTGTGCTCTCTCACGTCGTTTCCATTGTGCCAGCAAAGTGCCCAGATTGCTGTTTTTCTTTTGAAGGCAGACTGAGCAACTTCTTTATTTGGGTAAAAAAGTCCTTGGACAATCTTAGTTTTATGTAAGGTTTTATATTAACCAATGACTACTTCAAACACCAATTCTGCTGATTCCTAAGCACATACTTTACATTGAAGCCAAATGGCACGCCACAGAAGTCTGTGTTAAACTTATAATCAGTGGTACCTCTCAGATACTTACAGAATTTGCTGGCTGAGAGCTTTACTGCTGTAATACCTTCAAAAACCTTGAAAATGCAATGAGTATATTCTGCTTTTGTTCATGTTCATGAAAAAATGTCAGACGCTGCACGACATGACACCCCCTGATCTGGTTGTGCCATTTTGTGCATCTAGTTTCCTCAGCGCACAGGCTCCTGTTTTCCCTGTTATTAGGAACTTTACAGCTCCAGTGCTAATTGCACAAATCAATTCATTTACAGCCAGCACAACAGAAAACAGGGCAACAATGGAGACAAAAAGATTGCATTGCAACTGGTGTACTGATGGATGCTGAATAAAAATGCCAGCTGTGTCTTGTCAAAAGAGGCAACTGAAAAAGAAAATCCCAACAAGGACTTTGTGAATTCAGCGGCATTTTGGTGTCTGTAGGGAAGGAAACAGCAGAAAGGATTACCGAGAGCTTCCCTACCCACTAGGTCATGCCACCACCCTGTGTTGAGGGGTGGGGTGCCATTCTGCTGTTACTGCGACTGCAGTTTGGACAATATGGAATTTACTGCTGCATTAAGAACAGAAAACTTCTTTCTCTTCAACAGAGCTTCAGCTAGTCGTGCTGTACCCATGTCTCTCCAGTGGGTTTTCTCTGCAGCTTACTGAACTTGCAGCACTGAATAGGCAGTGCTAAGAGCACGGCAACTGAGTCAGGAGCCCAACTGCTGGGTAACTCTTTTGCTGGAGAGTAAATAAACTCCTTTATAGAATGCAGTCTCAGGAGAGTTCTCCAATTGGCACAGACTGTGAAACATATCCTTTCCCTGCAACACAGGGAGAAAAAGTAATACCCTTCTGCTCTAATCTCCCCTGCAGCAGTCTAATATATTCTTACTGGCATAGCCAAAGCCACCGGCTACCAGCTGGAGCTGTATTGAAGGCTCACAGGACCTGTGCAGAGATGATGAATGCAGAGCACGTGGGATACAAGTCATTTACATTCTGGCAGTTTCCACAAAGGAGGTCCCAAAAAGAGTTTAAAGCCATCGTCCTCTGGTGGGAAATAGAGACTTGTGCAGCTTTGTCACTGTAATATTTCTTGCCACTTGTCCAGCTGCCCCCTGCAGAGCCCTCGCCTCTTGTGTAGCCTCCTGGAGAGAAATATGGTGCTCACCCTGACTGACACATCTTTCTCAGCATCTAAAACCCTGATCTAAAGCTTCATCCCATGGGTCAGCTCCCGGAGCTAAAGGGGATTGTGTAGGGCAGAGGCAAATATTCAAAAGTCCCAGCCCAGGGGTTTCAGTAATTTAATAGGGACAAATAAAGCATAGAAAAAATGATTATCAGGAGCATCTTAGCAGATTAGCACCTCACATACTGAAAGCATTACAGAGTCTAAATATTGCAGCATGAACATCTTGCTTGTCTATGAGCATGGGCGATACTGCAAACCACGTAGGAGTTACATTTTAGATGACTGAGATGCACAGTTAGCTTAAAGAGCCATGGTCATTATTTCTAGACATGGCTGATTAATTTGCTTTACCAAGACTCAAGTGTAACATAATGTATATAATGCAATTAGAAGGCTGTGTCTCTATTAATACTGTAGGCAAAATGCAGAGGTAAGCTTCTGAGAAGCAGTAGGAGTCTAATAATTATTTATACCTTCATCCTGTCTCTGAGAGCTTGTGGACTTCAGCCTGGAAGTTTGAGAATTTGAGAGGCATGTGCACTAATCAGTGTGTTATTGATTTTCCCTCAAATTCCACACCTGAATGTGTCCTGCTCAGTTTACATGACAGCCTAAGAGTCTAACAGGACATGGCTATATGCTGAGGAGGTCAAAAAAGAGGACAAACATGCAGCAATTGGGTGCCATGGCTGGAAAGCAAATGAAAAGTAGACTTGCTTCCATATGAGTTTATCTTCTTCCAGAGCAGTGGCATGCCAGGCACCCAACAAGTGTGAGGCAAAGGAAGTCGTTCCTGCTCCATGTTCATCCAAACGATGATAACTGTACTGTACGTAGCTCAGAGAGGTCATTCTTTCACCTTCAGCACTCCCCTGCCAGGACCACAAGGTTAATTTCTCATCTTGGAGGCTACTCTGTCTAGCAACACACACAACAAATATTTACTTACCTTTCTGCAGACTAATATACATGCTGTCAGTTCCACATTAGGGTTAAAATTTTGGCCCGTTTCTAGTCCTGTGCATTGTGTAGAAATAGTCATGTTAAAAAAACCCAACAAAACAACAACAAAAAAACCCCAGTCCTCAAGAAAGTAAAACCCCAAGCCAACACTGGCAAATAGCCTAGGAACCAAAGTCATGATGCACACTTCATTAAGAGGTTGTTCATAGTTGTCTTTAATAAATTGCATGAGTCTTGTTTTCCTCCTTAAAGACTTCAATGGTCCTTGCTTGTTTCTCATTAACCAAAGGGCAAGCAAGAAGCAACCATATTCGGGGGGGGTCAAAGTATGTCAGCTTGCCTACAGATATGTTAAATAGGAACTAAGAGTATAAGGATGGAAAAGGTCAGATCTGGAAAACACCCTACAGACAGATGACGTATACCAGCTAAAGAGACTTAACTATTGTCTAATTGCAGTAGCCATTTATAGAATTGAATACGGCTGAGGTTTTCTTCACTAGCCATGCTTAGCAAATTGCAACTAATGGGTCTCTAAAACTCAAGCTTTATTTTATTTTTTGGAACAGTGTTGGAGAACTGATTAGTGTGTGCTTACACAGAAACGCATAAAATAATCTAATTATAGTAATACATGTGCTGCGACCGAGGGGTGATTTCTGTCAAGACTAGTTCTTTATGTTATGTGTTTCATTGTAACTGATCATTTAATAAACAAACAGGAAGTAGTACAAACAAGCAGCAATGGAGCAGACATTCATTCAGCTACTAAGAAACTTATAAATGGGTATGTGAACACCCTTATTCTAGAGGGATTTCCCAAAGGAGAAACCTCAGTCCCCATGATCCATTCAATCCTCAACTCCTCTCTGTATTCAAACCCAGAAATATCTGGTATCATGACAAAGTTTTCAATAATTGACACAGATGTGTTTGCGTCCTGCACCATTGCAGTTAATGGAGAGCTCCAGGGAGCCAAGATTTCGCTTGTTGTGTATTCATTTATTATTCATTTCAAGAACATGGCCATTTGCCAATAGGAACTGAAATGAAATCACCACCTTCACGCGGGCAATCCAACAACCCTCCAGTCGCAATGACATTGTTACTAATGGGTTAGTTCAGTTTTAATCCGCTGCCTAGAGATGAATAACATTAATTATTGTAATTGGTAGTGACAGTAATGGGTGCAACATTTCCAGGGCTAATTTACTCTACTTTTGTGAGGTATCATGCTAATGTGGCTATTCTGCTTCAGTACCCAAGATAACTAAAGCTAGCTCAAATGTCTTTCTACTGTACAACATTGTGTAGCACCTACACGTCCTAAGACTTGCGATGTACAGAATGGTATAGAGTTGCTGCAGTTAGGAAATTGACTGGACACAAAGGTACTGAAGAAATGAAAGAATTTATGTATGTGAACCCATCATGCATTGGCATGAAATGCTTTGTTCGGTTTGGCAGCTGAGTTGGGGAAAAAATATTGGTTTGATTAAATAATAATAAAGAACCCATATACAACAGGTGAAAATAGGAACCAGATTAAAGTAGGTCATTTTTTAAAAACTATTTTTTACTTTACAGATTCAGAGCAACGATTTGACCCAAGGTTTCTTACCTCTCAAGTGAGGCTCTCAAATGTTAAGTTATTAGTGCATGCTGAAGCAGGCCTCCCTCAGGCTCATCTGCTCAAACTACTCCACTTTGAATAGCATACTTAAATATTTTGCGAGGGAACACAAATGATTCTGTAGCTGCTGGTCAGGATGTTAAAATATAAGGCACCCAATTATTCATCCAAAATAGAATAACACCAACAGGAAGGACTGGAAACAGCTTTCCATCCCCAGCCTTTTGAACAGATGATAAACTTAAGTGTTAGGACACGTTACCAGAAAAGAGGTCCTTTGGGGGTTAAGATACCCTCAGGCAGAGAGGGTCTGAATCTATGCCTGCATCCTACCAGGTAAATATCCTAAACAGAGGGCTACTGAACAAAATTGAGATTTGATGAGTTTAAGAAAGTGCTGAAATCTGAAGTGGCAGGAGTTTTTTGGTAAGTATCACTGGTAGTTGAAAACTCAATAAAGTTATGAGACCACTAATGAGACCCAATTTGTCTCTGCTTGAAAGAGTTGAGGAAAAATTAACACATTAAAAAAAAATCTAACTATATGTATGTATGCATATATATACATGTAGGCAACTGGAAACTTGTAGGCATCAACAGCAAAGACTATCAAAGAAGCAAAGGGGAGGTAAAAAAATCCCAGCTATTTTGCCCTAGTAGTATATGCCATCTCAAATATTAGAAGGAGCTCCCATTCACAAAAATTGAATTTAAGTCTGTTCTCATGAGCTACATTAAATTAGATTATCTTTTTATATACTGACTGGAAAGAAAAAAATATAAGGTCATGAAAAAAAACAACCAAAAATAATCCAAAAATATTTTTACAGTCAGTCTGAGTGCTTCCGAAAAGGCTTTTATGAAAATAAATCAGTATCAGAATTACATTAAATTCTTCTTTATCAGTTTTTCAAACTTCTGACTTTTTTACTGCGTTTTTACTTCAATTTAATAAAATTGATACCATTTAAAATGGCATCCTATTTAAAATTATATATATTCATATACAGGGTAAGTCGAATTTCTGACTTGTGCAGATTATATGAAAGACAGCACAGCTCCTACCGGAGCCAAGCGTGCTTAACACCTGAAGGCTACTGACATTCACAATGAAAGAAAACCTATGCTACCTAGAGAAGCACATGGGACAGGAGTCTGAGGAGACAGAGTGGTTAAACCTAGGGGCAGATCCATCCACCTATTTGTCGACTCAGAAGGGACAGACAGAGGATGGGAAGTGACCATTTGGGTTACCAAGTCTGGCTCCTGGCTGGCACATGCCCCCGCGCTATGTCAATACACTGTCTCGGAAGGAGTTAAGCTCCCGCTAGTCCCTTCTGGCTGCTCCAGAGCCTCCCTCTTCTGACGCTCAGAAACCTTCCTCTTGTACGCCGCCAAAATTTATTCATTGCCTGTTTAGACTCATTTGTTCCTGTGCCAACATTGTTCTTTGGCTTAAATTGCTCTCCTTCCTCCCTGGTGTTTATCCTCCTGATGTATTTATAGATAGCAATCAGATCCCATCTCAGCTTTCATTTTGCTAGGCTAAACAAGCCAAGCTTTTCCCAGTCTCCTCTCCTAAGGCAGGCGCTCTATTCCCCCGCATTATACTCGTAGTCCTCCTCCGCACCTGTTCCTGTGTCAGTTGTTGGCTCATGGTAAGAAGCTGAGACATCCACTTGAGGAGGACCGAGGTCCCCACTCTTTTAGGTGCCACGCTGACAGGTGGCGAGGATGAAGGTCCCTGTCCCAGGGAGTAGTGGGGGTCCCTGCCGGCTGGGACAAGGGTGCAATCCCGAGTGAAGTCAGCAGGTCTGAGCAGAGGCCACGTACCTGTGCCCAATAGGTTCAGATGCTGTTATCACTGGGGCTTCAGCTGCCTCAGCCCTGCTGACCATTGACACGCTCGTGTATGCATGGCTTAGCCTGTGCTGCACTTAGTGGGACACTCATTATGGGAGGCACCCGGGAGATCCATCAGGGGATAAAATGACCTGCATTACTTCAGGCCTCTGGCAATGAGATGTATGCTCTTTGTGAATAACTAAATTAAAAGTATGCATTAATAGGGCTACTGTTCATATTTTCTGACAATGTATTTCCTCTGTACTATGTATAAATCTTACATGAAGAACCATTGGTCAGATTCTCAGCTGGCATACATTGACGAAGCTTCATTAGCTACAATGAAGCCTATCACTGCACCAGCCAATCAGTTGACTATTTATTAATTGAGTTGCAGAACATGCCTTTGAAGGGGATTTTTCTTCCCTCTGCATAATCCATCCAACCATATTTCTTCCTTCACTTTCCCACGGACAAAATATACTCTTCAGATTGTTGCCAAAACCTGCATGATTCACTATATTGAAATAAATCTAGCTTTCTGGAATTTATAAGCAGGGGCGCTATGCTGAGTCTGATTAATCTAAGATTTGAAGGGCTTCAGCCCAGCTATAAGTTTCAGTAAAGAGCTGTAATTACAGGTTAAGTATAGCAATTCCAGATTGCTGAACATTGCTGTATTGATCTCTATAAACTATTAAATATGGAAGTTCAAATTCATGTGCAAAGGCAACGTTTTTGAAATCCCAGTAATTTAGGAGGTTTATGTTTCCGAACATGGTGCAGATGGGAGAACACTTGCCTAAGTAATGGCTTGCCTGTGCTGGAGAAATTCAAGAGTAGGATGCACAACTAGGACTTTAATTTTATTTTAAGAAGAGTAATGCTTTGTCGGACTACCTCCACTTTTTTTTTCAGTCAGATTATGGTAAAGGCAGACAGTTTTTGGGGGAAGACAAGGTAACAAACCTCACATCACAGCCATGAACCCAGCGATTTTCCTGGTTGCCACTCTGTTCAACAGTATGTCAAAACAGCAAGGACTGCTCCTTCAATAATCTTCCTTTCCATGCTGCTCCAAGTGGAGGCAAACTCTCCCTCCTACCATGGGAGCTACGTAACAGATAATATAGGGACTACAATGTGCTGCTGATCAGCTGGGAGTCCAACCATCATGGAGTGTGTGATACAAAAACGTATTAGTGGTGAGACCTAGAAGTCTCATCTCCTCAAGCTAAATTAGAGCACCCTCAGGATGTTGTCAACTGCTTTGGCTACTCCCTTTACCGCTGGGGCCTCCTGTCCCACCGCATGCTGGCAGGACCACTGCCCACACCAGCTCTACACGCCTCCCATGCTGAGGGCAAGGAGGAGGACGGTGAAATTCTGAGTCTTCTGCCTTAGGGTGTAAAGGGAGGTATGTTGGGGAAGGTGCGGTTCTGGTCTGTGCCCATCTCAGCAAAAACGTGACAAAAACCCAGACAAGTGGTTCCAAGGAGCTGTTTTTTGCATTTTTGTTTTTCCTTTCTCTTCATGTCAGTGACAGTTTTGATATTTGTTTAAATGCATTCTCTAAGATCAGGGTTGTTGTCTCTTTGCGCCTGTAACTCTATTAAGTGCCATGCAGCCTTTCCTATAAGGTAGAATATTCATATTATGTGTCATCTGTGCAAAACACTTATGAGATCTGGTCCATAATTACAGCTTTCTAACATCACACAGGAACATTTCTGAGACCTACTAATTGTGCTGCCCTTTACGGTCCATCTTATTGATTAAACATCTGTTAGTGTTTTGGCGAAATGAGAATTCACTTGCAATGCAATGTGTCTGGTATATTAAATTCTGTTTAAGTCGAGCCTAACTACAAGTTTGAGATGCATGTATTGTGCCCCCTTAATTGTATCTTAGCAGTTTTTGCCTCTGTTTTTTATTTGTACTGTTTGCTGGAGGAGAGTGTTCTAATGTTTTCTTTACAGCAAAGTCAAATTATATTCCCTTAATTCTTTTGCCACACTCGAACCATTTCAGGTGGACAAATGCTTGGGAACATTGCAAAATAATAACTTAATACAGACCGTTACCTTTTTTCACATGTCACAATCCAATTACGCAGTAAATTTTATCCTTTGTGGCCACGTCAGAGAAACTGATGTATGAAGTGAGTTAGTAACAGAAAAAAAACCACAACCAAGAAACCCCACAAAAAACATAAAGACTTTTTAATTAGACATTCTTAATTGTGAAGAATTTCCTTTTCAAGGAGAAAAAAAAAAAGGATCTTTGAACAAGATCCCTCTGCTCCTACTCTTCATAATTCAAATTAAAATAAAAAAGATGTTAGTATGCTGGCAACCTCTGGGAAATTAAAAGAGTAGCTCTTGCAAAGGGATTGCAGAGACGCAATGCAGAGTCCTTCTCTCTTTCCATTCCCTGTGCTTACTAAAAAATTTGAAGTTCTCCACAAAAGAAATCCAAAAGCTGACACAATAGAGGAGAGAATCTGTTTCACTGCAGTCCAATGCAATTTCAAATTGACTTATCCTTTCTTTATCTCATTTGCTGACTGATAAAATCTTGACAGTATTAAAAAATAATCTGAGTCCTATTGCATGACTTGTTTTCCTTCTGCATGTTTTATGTATATTGATTGGAGAAATGAAAAAATGCTAATATCCATATGTTGTCACATCAAGAAAATGTGGGCCACTTATTTTTCCAAATTACATTATGTCTGGATGATTTTGCAAAGATCTGGGAGCTGAGCTTGCATTCAGTTTCGAGATGAAATGAACCGACCCAACAAAGAAGGAAAATTAAATTACCTCTACCCGTATTTTATCCCTTTGACATTTACTTTCAGTGCCCCTCCCTCCATCATCTCCTTCAGTCTGACAGTTACAATATCACCAATGAAATACTGCCTAGCAAGAAAAATACCTCCTTCATTTGTCTCTGATCCAGACCCGGATGAAGTCAAAGAGAGTCTTTCCACTGACTTAGGGAGGTTTGGTCAGATCCTTTGTCATTTATGGATGAGAATGGAAACCCTACTGCCGTGTTTTGAGGGGTTTATGCTCCTGCTTAAATATTTTAGAGTCTAACTTGGAGTATAAGAACAGCCTCTTAAGCTTCAGACAGAAAACTCACTTGCTTAAGGGAACATACACGATCAAGTGTTATGCCGGACCAGGGCCTTCAAACTTTATCTAAAACCCAAGCTCAAGAAAACTGCTAGGAAGATGTGCACTACTGTGACCGACTGCCAAAAAGCAACATGAACAAGCCAAGGAAACAAAATGAGAATAACAAGAACAAAAAGCTGCTCTTGGATTCCCATCACCATCCCAATTGAAAAATAAATAATAGAAAAATTAAGCCAGCAGACCCTGAGACTGTCTGAAAACTAAAGCCTTCCTAGACACGATACTGTTTAAGGCATTTTCCATTCCCAAGAAATAAACAGACCTAATCCCTCCATTAACACCAATGCATATTAACAATATTTGTGCAAGGATCTGAACCAACCAGTTCCTGCAGTAACTTTAGCACATAAAAAGTGTAGGAGCAACAATCCAGCTCTAGAAGTTGCTATTTTGACTCAACGGAGAGTAGGTAGCATGTTAGTAGCAGGACTGGAAGTCTCCTCTCTTTTCTGCTGCAGAGGTTTGATCGTATGGTCACTAAGTCAATGATTAAGTATAAGTGATTTCAAAACTGTAGGGTCAGAGCCATGTAGAGCCATTTCTAAATCTAAAAATTAAATCAGACATCTAAACATCTTTAAAAATATTGTTCTGCAAATGCCTAAAGTCCACTCTATGAAGACCATTTCCTGGAGGACAAGAAAGAAGTTCTGGCTCAACTGAACTGACCACGATACTTCCATCAATGAGGATTTCACCTTATGTCTTTGATCACCACCTTCATTGCTGAAAGTGCCAGCTTGGTGTTTCTCAGAGATTTCTCTTGCCATTCAGGTTTCTGAAGCCTCCCACTCCTGCCTTGTTTTGCTTTCAAACAGTATACCCCTTTGAGGCAAAAAAATACGGTCTTCTATTTACCTGTTTGGCTCGATGTCTTATATTGCACCCAGCAAAGACTGAGTGCATGGGGACATCTCCAGGGGCAGATACTAGCTCCATGCTCAGGCAACTGTCAGGGTCAGTTCCCTGTAGCTTCTACTATGTTTTTTGAAATGTCTTGATCATGAGGTATCCCACTGCTTTATGGAGTAATCCTTCTAGGCACTGATCTGGGGAATTATACTGCCTCTGTAGAAATTTAAGGGAGTGTTTCCAAATAGTTGGGAGCAAAGATTTAAAAAGAACCCAACCACATATATGCATGTATAGCTATATGCACACACATACTATCAGATGTTCAGCAGTAGGCAGGAAGGCATGGAAATATTTAACTGTAAGCTCTTTTGAATCAGTTGGACATTTTATAAGAATACTAAACTATCACTCTAAAAATCTGAAATTGTTTTTTTGCTTTGTAAATCCGTGTCCTTAATTATAGACAGTGTGAGAATTAGGAAGAACCTGAATTTGATATTGAGTCAGTTGTGACTCCAAAAATGTGGAACAGCAAGAAGGATATGTGGGCGTTTCATGTGCTTTGTGAAGTGCTCCAGCACACAAGTAAGCTCAGAAACGATACTTATTTCTAGTAGCCAGCTGACTTACTGCTGCTTTGATTCTCCCTGCTGAAAAGTTTGTCAAATTCTTCCTTTCGACTCATCTCTGATGCACAAAGTGCCCAGGGGATAGCTTATGGTTTAAATGCAATGCCACCAAACAGCTTACAACTGCCGTTACGATTAAATGCACAGTTCAGCTTTAAATATGAATGTCCCCAACTTCAGAAGGCACTTAAAATGTGCTTCAGTGTAAGCAGCTCAGGGTCATCTTCATTCCTGCTCTAGGACAGCAAAAAAAATCCTCACAATTTTTGCACTAGCTGATGGAAAGATTCCTGGGCCAAGCGTTGTGAAAGACTATCCTTACCTTCTTCAGGGAACATCCTATCAACCTAGTATATGAGAGGCAAGGGCTGCATTAAAGGTTTCTACAGTTCTCGAGGGTGGGATGCAGAAGAAATTGTATAAGTGGCTATGGTAGTGCTGTGCCTCACTCTGTTAGCTTCCTCTGGGGTGTAAAAAAGCAGGTGTGATTTTTCTTTTGTTAGAAGAGATGTTCTCCACACTACCAGTTAAGCATATCCTGCATTGCTGTCTGTTGGCCTCTGAGTTCAAGAAGGCGGCAACCTAGGATACTGGCTGGCAGCTTGGGTGGCAGCTTTCGCAACCCTGCCTGTGTCCCGACTGCCCAGAGGAAAGGCTGGGCATCTGTTGGGATTCGATTTCCTTCCCTCAGTGCTGTAGAGCTTTGCCCAGAGCTGTTCCTGTAAATACATGCCTGCAGGTAGACAACAGGAATGGGAAGAGCTACTGAGACATTAGTGAAATTCTACCGTATGCCTGTACAGGTATGTCTGTGATCCATGGGAGCTGTTGCCTGTTAACCTTGTGCCCAACTGGCTTTCCAAGTTGGGGCTTAAGCAGGTCCCTGTGTATGATACAAGCTCTTAATCAAACAATTTGTCTCAGCTGTTTGAACAAAGAGAGGCACTTCGAAGGTTGTCTCATTCTCCTAGAGCAAACCTCAGCTGGTATTAAATAGGCAAGAGCTGAAGTCAGTCCCAGTAAATTGCAGCCTATGGGTTCTTGGCCAGTTTTGGCTGGGCAAAGTCAGCTATCTTCTGCACCTCTGGGAAAGGATCTACACAAGGAAGGGGTGAATCTCTTCTCATGGTGAAAGGTCTGACATGCCAGAAAGAGCTTAAAATTTTGCTACAAAAAATTTGCGTGCTTGTTTCATGGCTATAGAGGCAGATTTAACAGCTCTAGACTGGAAAGGCAACTCGGGCAGCAAAAATGCATTTTGTAATCCTTTTGTTTGAGAATTCTTTCCTTTGCTTCTGCTTGTTTTGGGCAGCATGTGCTGGATGCATGATGCACAATACTTAGGTTAAGTCATGCACAAATGTGTAGAAATTGGATACATTATCTAAAGGAGCAGTCACAAAACAGAATTATCACAGTACAAGTGAGCTTGCATCTGCTGTAACAGGCAGCTCCTGCAGAAGCTGTCCTCAGGATGCTTCCCTCCACTTCTGAAACAAAACTCATTGTATTGGGTAGTGGGCAGCCCTCACCTTTGTATCAACACAGGTCTCGGAGCAAAACCCAGACTCTGCTTTCTTAGGCTGAAGCCATGTAGTGTTGCCTCTGCAAGCAGCTGGGTCTAATTTCACTTTTCACCAAGCAGACCAAAAATCCCATTTGAAAGGTGACAGGCCAGTGCATTAAGCAATTGCACCACTGGTGGGGTTAAGGTGGATAAATTATATAAGACTAGAGTCTGACACTAAAAAACACCAGCTGGATCAAGGACATTTCTATCCATTCTGGCTCATTAGACTTAGGACAACAAGGTCAGCTATGTTAAATTTAATCACAGGGCTTCCTAGAGGGTATGGTAAATGTGTTGGCTAATTTTTCATACCATATTCCAGATAATATATCACCCACAGCTTGAGAGGTAGCTTGCTTGTGTTTAAAGTATCCACTCTACTTATGGCCAGTTAAGACAAATCTTTATTATTTTTCAACCAGGATGAGCCAAATTAATCATAAGCATTTACCTCCTTCCTCCCCTATCAAAAACAGAGGGGTTGTAGTTCATGCATGTTAGCACTCAGTTTGGCATCATCTTTTTAATGGAAAAATAAACTGAACTGTCTATTCTAAATTGAATCAGGCAAAATAAATAAGCAAACAAGATTTTTCTTTGCTGTAGGTACAGAGACCATGTCCGGAATGGAGAAGGCTAATTAGTTTTAAACTCTTTGGGGAAAACAGTGTCTTTTTGTACTCTGTTTGTAAGGTCCCTAACACAGTGGGGGTCTGTTCTATCACTACAACTTCCATGCACTACAGTAATAAAAATAATAATACTGTGAAAGTTATTTAACATTGAGTTTTCTTGGGTGAACTCCATCTTGCTTCCAGAAGGTCCACTGGCCCTCACAGAACAGTGCCACGCATGAGGAGAACAGTATGAGCAACTTCTATGCTACTGATACAGATCTCACGACGCACAGCATTTTATAATAATTAGGTATAAAAGCTAGTGTGATAAAGCAGGAGTAGGTACTACCCTCCCTCCCTTCTGCTGCTAACCATTGTCCTGGAGAGAACAGTGCAATGCCCCACTAGACTACCATTTTGATTTGCTACTGCCGGAACATCATACCAGTCCAGGACTTGCATTTGTGGATTTTCCACTTCTAGGAACCACCATTTCTCCATTTCCGGTTGCCTTGCTGGCAATCTTTCTGCTCATTTGAAGGTAGCCCTCATGTGAGATGATAGTGTGTCGGTCCTAGCCACCAAAGGAGTGTCTGCCACATAAAAGAGGTCCTACCAAGGGAAGCATGCACTGCAGCTGTTGTTCCACGTGCTGCCATGATAACAGGATTGGTGATCTATAGTGAGCCAATCCATTATCCTGAGAAACGCTAGGATGATATTACTTATCATTAGCTTAACTAAAAATAGTTAGCTAGAATCCAAAGAATCATCAGTGAGAGAAAAGTAAACATTGGGCCTGGTTAGCTTTACCTCACTGCATAAAATTCTGCTTGGGGAAAAAAAAAAAAAAGCTGATTTCATAGAATCATAGAACACCAGGTTGGAAGG
>WAAD01011754.1:306-14981 GCA_013389945.1 Fregata magnificens
CACAATATTTGGCTATAGAGTGCATTGGTCTGAAAAATATGCTGTTTCTACATTTGTAATGTATTTCAATTGTAGCTGAGAGGCAATATAAATCTGAAATGCTTGTCAGTTCATGATAAGGTCCACTAAAAATACCAACCTCATGTGAAACAGAATTTTTGATTTAATTTGAACACAAGTTAGTTAATGACATTTTATTAGTTATGAATAACCTGTGTGGGGACTCATCTGAGAAATATGTATCATAAGCTGTCCATACCAAATTACATCACGTTGCTGCATTTGGCTGTCTTGTATCACCTTCACTACCTGGTGTATCTTCTAGTTTCCACAATCAAACTAAGAATCAACTTAAACCTATCTGAAAACATTTCATGCATATTCTTACCAGTAACAATGCAGATTTTGACTACATCCGTCCTGCATGGAAGCAAAACTAAATCCATGGCAAATATTGCCAGAGACTCACCTGCATTAGTAGAGCACACTCATATTTTTAGAAGCGTATGAAAATAGATGAAAAAAGTAAGAATTTAAACAGGTTTACCCGTAGAAATGTGGGGAATCCTTGGCCATAATACCCAACAGCAAAATAGTCTGGTTTGGGTCTCAGAATTTTCATGATGTTTTCATAGAACTTTGCTTGTTGAACCTGAAAGCAAAACCAACTGCAATTACTTCTGTTTGGGTTTTTTTTCCATTGATTTTTTAACCTCTACAGTAGTACTACACTATGCACTACAGCTCTCGGTGGATATGCAAGAACTATCAATTATCAGTTGGTAAGCTATAGAAATAATAAGTTAGCATGCACATGCACATGACACTGCTGTGGTACATTAAATATTGTTTACATTTATATGCAAATATAATACCTAGCTAAATATGTATAGCTTCAACGTTAATTATTTGACCTCAGAATCAGGCTTACCTTTAATTTAGTAGTGTGAAAAGAAAAAAAGCAAACACCAAAGTCATACCCGGCACTTTACAGTTTAAACACTTAACTGATAACATTACTGAAATAACACATTTGGAGAAACTCCCTGCCTCGAATGTTTTCTGAGGTATGGATCAACTCAAACTTTTGCCCTAGCATCATGCTAAGGACACACACCATGTAAAGGGTTTGGAACATATCTTCCATAAAATACTAAGTGTCATTTAGGTTTACTGTTTTTCTTTCCTGTGTTATATCTATGAGACACGCAACACTGCAACTTAAATGGAATTGGCAAAAATATTGTCTTTATCTTTTAGTTTATGATAAAAGCAAAATTGATTGGGAGGAAAAGAAGCTTTCTTTGTACACAACATGGTTCAAGAACATCATGTTTTGATTCCCATGATTTCTTTGTGGAAGATTCAGGGTTATCTATTAAATGAGCCCTAAAGTTTGTTAAAGATCATGCAAGTGTGGAATCTTGGGGATGGAAAAAACCAAGGTATGTGAGGGAGGGGATTCTTTTTAGATTAATTCAATTTTAATAAAAACAAATAATTGAACATTTAATCTTCCTTTAAAATCTTCCTTCTAGCCTTTGGACCTAGTTCTAATTCCTTGTGATGTATTACTTCCGCAGTCCCTGATTAGGACAGAATTCTTTATGCTTGTCAAGATTCGACTTCCTATAATTTAAAGACAAATTTCCGGGAAAAAATGCATCCAGGTGCTTTTTCTACCCTAAAGCAGTACAAAGGCCTGAAAAACCTGTTATATATTTTTATACATGGCCTTTAAATTGCGCTGAGAACACGCTTATTTCATCTATAAAAGTTTCAAAATATCTCAGTAAGCAGATGTCCATGCAACTTTAACAAACAGTTCTTTATGCATCTCTACCACTGGATTGGTACAATAAAACATAGCAACTCTTTGACAAATGAATTAAAAACCAGTTGTGGACAACAAGCTCATAAGCAGCTCTATCATTTGATAGCTCAAAAGTACTAATTTCTGTGACTGAAATAATTTGAAGACCTGTATATAATCTTACCAGGTTTTGACTTAGAAGTTCATAGTCAAAAACTTCCTTTTCATATTGCTCTGCAAGTTCTTTGCATAAAGATATGGCTTCTTCCCACATCTGCAATACAACCACATATTCAAAAAGTAAATCCAGTACCAACAAACAAGTTTTTAATGCATCACTGTTTAACTACAGTTTTATTGATTATGCTATCTTTAAATTGCAGTCATTTAGGAACACATTTAGAATGGAAGACTCAAGGCAATCATAAACTTCAGGAAAGCAGATTAATGTAAAAAATAAAAGTGTTTTATGGTTCATTATAGGAGGAGTAAGTAAACTTACTTTATTCTTACAATAAGGTAATAAAAAATCACCTAACCTTTCAGATACATTAAAAAAGAAGAGTAAATCACTACAGTGCATAACATCCAGAATATAGCCCAAGCATAGGAGCAGTGTATAAGGGGCCTGACACCTGTCTCTCCTTAAAACACAGACACTTCATTTTACAAGAAATTCTGAAGCATACATAATCACAGGTAGCCTTGCATATGACAGCTCTCCTAGTCAGCTAAAAAATTACAAGACTTAAATTGCCACTTGCCCAGAGTAGCAGCTTGTTGCTTTTCACATAACTTAATAGCTACCTCTGAAAATTACTGTGAGGAATTACAGAGCTGCATTGGAAAGACTAGGACAGTTTTTCTCATCTGCTGTAGGCACATAATGTATACAGCACAAAAGTGGTCCTAAAGCAGATAGAAACTCCCTCTTGAGGATATTTCTCAAATTCTGTCAGTCTTCTCATCTGCTCAGAATAAAGGAGACAAAAAGGGGTTTTCTGAGCATAATTCTCTACTGATGTAAGAACACTGGCGGTCACAGGCATTATGACCATTTTTACATGGTGCCATGTACTCCTAGGCTAGGTAGTTCTGAACCTGACAGCTGCATTCAGCTGCCTGCAAACCTCCTCTGATGTATCTGAGGAGAGCCTGAATGCTAGGTAGATCAGAAATCACGAGGATTTGATTATTCTGATGGAGTGGGTGGGGACTGCTACATTGTAGTTATTTCAGATGCCAACAAAAAAAATGAGAATTTGTAAATAGCACTGCATTTTCCTGCACAGTGCTGAAGCACCAAAAACTTTCTACCTGCTGAATTATAGGAGGGACTTTCATGGGGCAGTTATGCCTTTATTTTGCAAGAAGCAGTAATGAATTGCCTTTCCATTTCACACCTTTGGCTACAGCTGAACAAGACATAATGACTTGAAGGCCTTATTGGGTCATAAGATTAATTATCCAGCACTGAGGAATTTTCCCCTGCTTTCCAGGCCTTTGCTTTATTTCCAAAAATCTCAGCTCTACTGTCATTGTATTGACAGACAATTTTATTAACAGATTTTTTTTAAAAAAGCTGAACTAAACCCAGGTACTGAATATCAGACCACTACATTTTAAGTTTGGGATGCAATTCTCAGACGTCTCTGAAACAAATATGTTCTTTTTGAACTGCCTGTTTTTTTGGGAGGTAATGACTGAAATGGTTTAGAAATGCAATCTGTGTAGTCTGCGTTCTTTTCCTAGTAAAGGAAAGTACATTCAACATTTTTATTATTTTATTACTGCCTGACAGAGATGCTTGTGACCAGTATAAACGTTAGCCCTCTTTGTGAATGTGGTTATTGAAAATTATGTTCACATAGAACAGATATACTCTGTGAATAAGCCTTCAGGACACAATTTTTACTTGACCCACATTTCAAAGAGGATTTCCTACACAAATGCTTTATACAGAGCATATTCATTAAATACTACTATACGAAGTAACACAGTAAAAAGAGATTTGGCAGGGGGAAGAACTCTGCAGACCTACCTTTCCTTTGTCAAAGTATTCTATGATCTTCTCATACAGATTCTCTTTCAAGTGTCGGTAGGTCTGTGAACACTGGAACTCTGTTGACATGACTTGGGGTGCACACTGTTCATCTGACCACTGAGAATAAAGACACATTAAAAAAAACCCATATGATTTTGGAGTTCAGCTTTTCTCACACATATCCCTCCTTCACCACAGGTCTGGTCCCCTGAGCTCTTCTAAGTAGTTTTTTCCCAGTCTTTTTTACCCTTCCACAAAGAAACTGGAAAAGGCACTCGGAATGTTTTCACTACCTCTTCAAACAAGTGCTGTATTTCATGTGATAACCACGACTAGACATAACATTTTAAAAACCTGTGTTCCTTCCTGCCCCCCACCCAAAAATTTTGGATAAAGGTCTATGTGAGAAAATTAGTCAATTTTATTTCAGTGGTGTCATCTTGACTGATTTGGTTTTGATTTTTTGTATTAAAATATTTGCATATAGTATTATCTTTGTCTATACCAATACATACAATATACCTCATATATTTGTATGATCAGAAAAGTCAAAATGAAATTTAAGCAAAACAGCACTGTGAAAAGCCAAATTTATATGGTTCTGCACTGCAAGAAATTCCATAAGAAATCTCAACTTTTTGCCTAAGAACATTTTAATTTTGAATTTTCCCTTGAAATGGAAATGCATCTTACTGACCATTTCTATTGATGTCAGTTACAATGAGAATAAACATTAGTTGTAGCAAAAAATAATTAACAGCTACAAAAGCAAACATAATTTGGCAGAGTGATCCATATTATTTAAAATGAAAAGTCAGATGCCCCCCTGTGATAGCTGGAAAAAATTGCATTTAATTTTCATCATTGCTATATTTGGGATAGTAAGAAATTAGCAAAATGAAAACCACATGGAAGTTAAATGGCTTCAGAATTTGCACACAATGTTCTCACTATAAAGTAAAACTATTTTTGCTACAATATTTAGTTTTACCAATAAGTGGCTTTTAATCACCTATTGAAAATACAATGTCAACAATTAATGTTAATTTTGATTCACCTACTGCAGTATTTTTAACTAGAAACTTGAATACCCCTATGGAAAACAACTAATATGCAGTAAATCAGAGATTAAGAAGATCACTTTTTAATTTATAAATTTGAAAATTGTAAAAGCTTATTTATGTATTGAGTTTAGAAAATCTAACCTTCAAGAGCCATGTATGGAGTAGAAGGGTATATGCTGCTTCCGTGTAATTCTCACAATCTAAATGAAGATCTCGCAATTTATACAAATATCTGTTAGAGGAGAGAACAAGAATTAGACTAGATATTAACATGACTGGAATACTAAGTGTCAAAAAAGTTCTAGATAAACTTTGTAATGGAAACTTCATAGATGTCATGCAGTCACTACCCAAAGAGTCTTTAAGGACACTCTGAGAGGGGTTAAAGCTCTGTGCATTTGTTCAGACTCTTCCGTATTCCCTTTGTATGCTGCAACATTGTGCACAAAAGGAGGAGAAAGAGCTAACCTCCTTCTGTGAATTGCTGTCAGCTCCACCTCTAAGAGGAAGAGGAAGAACTACTAGACCTAAGGTCTAAGTCAGACCTCCGAGTCCATTTTTTCTGGACTGTTAACTAAAGATAGCTGCCTTTCTGTGTAGCACTTTTTGATTGCATGTAAACATCCTCCATGCAAATAGATGCAAGCACAACAGATAACACACGGTAAAGGAGAAAATGGAAAATACCAGCACAGAAAGACAAAGCAAGTCCCTGTACAACTTGGAAGGTGGTAGGGGCAGAAGAGTTGTTCTAAGTTATATGTTGCCAGTGTTCTCCTTGATCCCTAGGACAGCATTGCTGCTACCAGCACAACTATTGACCATCACGTGACTCAAGCCACATCTTTTCCACCAGCCAGAAGGAAAAAATACATGCCATCCTCTTACACACAACAGGAGTTTTCACACAGGAACTCTGACACCTTGCTGTAGCAGTTCAAGGCATTACCATTCCCAGTTGTCAACCCAACTGAAAACGTGTCCCCCTCAGCAATGCCCGCAGAGGGGAGTGTTGTTTCTCCCTGGCCACTCCAGGTCACAGCTCCAGGTTTAGCTCTGAATCACCTTCAGTGCTCATTTCAGCTGAGATTCTGGGCTTTGTACTGCAGTGGCTGAGGTGCAGGTCGTTCTGCAGATTTTGCAGAATGAGAGGAGAGGCAGGAAATAGTGAGCTTTTGAACAGCAAGATTTGCTGCAGCTCATATGCAAAACCATTGGAGACAGTAAGAGGCTGTGTCACATCTGAAAGAATTTGCCAGTATAGCTATAGCTCCTACAGAAAAATGCTTTACTAGTAATTCTGCACTGCATGTAGTGTTGCATATTTAAAGAGACTTGGCAGGCTGCACAATTCTACAAAACTTGAATGTTTTTTCTGCCATTCTAAATGTATGATACACCCCCCACCAAACCTCAAATCTAGCTGCATTTTCTTTATTTAAAACAATAGACAATGAATGTTGGGTGATTTGATCAACTAAAAGTTGATTCTTGGGGAAAAGAATGCTGCTGATGAATACATATGATAGATTCCGAATCGCTGAAGGCTAAGCAAACAATGGAGTAAGAATATAAATGATGCCAGGGCTAGAACAGAGACATTCTGGATGGTAAACTAATATTAAGTAACAGAAATCCAAGTACAATGATAAAAACAGAATTCTTAAGAGAATATTATTGCCCTCTCCAAAACAGATCCAACAGAACAACTGCCGTACCTGATATACATCTCTTCACGGTTAATATCCTTGTAGAAATTCTAGGGACACAAACATTTAAAAGTTATCTCCTAATGTCTTTTATCAAACCACAAGATAAAAATACATATGCTGAGGTTTTGCTTTGCTTGCTCATTGGACAGCACAAGAAATATTATTTACAGACTATCTTAAGTTTAAACCTGGCACTACTACTTCAATTAATATTTTAATTAGTTCTCAGTATGTGTTATTATTATACATACATGTGTATACTTCTCCTAGTTCACTAATGAAATCATTAGTGAAAGTTTTTCTGTTTGAGAAGAGGAAAAGATGGTTATCCAAATGCATTAACATAATAAACTACATGCTCTGGCTACACTTGATGGCCAGAAAAGAAGCTGGTATTTATTGAAGTTGATATGTAACACTGTTGATATGTAACACAGTTGTGCAATACCTCCAAAGGGACTAATTCCAGGACTAAAGCCCATTTTTGTCACCATAACACTTTTGCAGGTATATGAGTTGCTAAGGCTGTGCAAAACGTATGACAAGAATTGCCTCCTGAGGAGCTGCAGAAATTTATACCACATTGCACAGTGATTACTGAGGAACACAGAGTATGTGAGTGCAATACATATTAACCATGATCTCTTTCCAACCTTCAAAGTTGACAAAGGATCCTCTTCAGCTTGGAGGAATCTCTATATGCAATATTCTCATTACAAAATAGGAATAGAAAAAAAGACGGGGTGGCCTAGAACCAGATCAGAGACTCAAACCTTCTTGGCATCTTACTGCAAGTGTAGCTTGCAGGTTTCTTCCCCAGATTTAAAAACCATAATGGTTGAGTTGCTAAAGCACCAAGTGGGTTAGCTCCTCATGCAAAACTTGACCCTGGCAAAAGCACACTGTTACGTTAAGCCTATCAAAAAGTAAAGGTACATGAACAGTAGACTTCCTTATTTATCCAGAGGATCAAAGTAGATAAAACACACAAGCAAAACCAAAGAACTGAGCGGACATTGCTTTCAGGTTTGTGCATATATCCGTGCAAATAGATATAAAAATCTCTTGCCTCAGAGTTTAAATCACTGCTGAGCATCGTCCACCACTCCTATCCCCAGGAAGATTCACCTTCATCTTTAGTAAATGGATTCTAAAGCTCTTCCCCATTCTCACAGAAGAATTACAAGCCAGAACATACCAGTAAGTTCACAGTGCAGCTCATGCGATTGTCCTTGCTTTCATCATTCATCACAGTTCGGTAATCCAGCAGTTTCTCCAAGAGGCCTTTAACTAGGCTGACAAAACTTTCAACCAAGTTAAAAATGCCGGGATACTGACACGCACACTCTGTAAGACTGTAAACACACAAAAAAATGTTTTTACAATACTGTGAAAATTAGTGGCCCACCACCTGAAAAACTGTTTGGACCTCAAGGCAAACACTGAATTAGGGCTAAAGCAACTGCAGAATGCACTGGAAATTCCCTTTGTGGGTTGGTAATTTAGAGATCCAGAAGACAGATGGGATATAAATCAAAAGAGAAAAATGAAACATTTACTTTTCCTGTCTGAAAATGACAAGGGTATTCCCACAATTTCAGAATGCAGCAACTTGCATCAGTGGTATAACACTCAAGTCTCTGGAATGCCACACTATTGCAATAAACATTAGACCTTCCTTTCCTCTGGTATAGCACAACAGAAAATGCAACAATTATTTCCTTCTCTTTGTACAGTTATGTGTGAGTAGAAAGTTCAAACTAACATAAATCACAATTTTAAGTCAAAAAAGACATTCACGAACAAGACCTCACCAGAGCAATTTCCCCTTGAGAAATTAGCAAAATCAAACGATAAACTTTCTGCAAATTAAAAAAAGCAGTTAGTTCTCTTTTGATAAAAATACAAGGAAGTGAGTTTTATACATCATCAGCAAATTCCAATTTACATTAACAAAACATTAGCATGCGCTGTTTCTATAAAGTACTGAAATGACTTAGGAGTAGATATTTCACATTACTATCATAGCTTTGTTTTCAAAGCTTAACTGTTTAAACATTATGAAATGATTACCAGCATCTCATTAAGGATTATTTTCTTTCTTTGCTTAAGAGCTTGTTTCCTCTCCTTAGCATTCTGGTTTTCCCTTGGGATTCTCTCTGACAAACTGCATTTTATATATATACATACACACACATACATATATTCACATACATTTATATATGCATGTATTGGGTCTGGCTGAGATGCAGTTTCCTCACAGTGCTGTGCTTTGTATTGGTAGCTAGAAAGGTGTTGATAACACAAGAGTGTTTTGGCTACTGCTGAGTAGTAGTAGCTGGCACAGCATCAAGGCCATCTCTCATACAACCCCTTCCCCTCCTCACCAGTAGGCTGGGGGTGGGCAAGATCTTGGGAGGGGCCACAGCCAGGACAGCTGACCCAAACTGACCAAAGGGATATTCCACACCATATGACATCTGCTCAGAAATAAAAGCTAAGAGAAAGGAGGAGGGGGTGGGGGGCATTCGCTATTACGACAGTTGTCTTCCGGAGCAACCACTATGCGTACTGAAGCCCTACTTCCCAGGAGGTGGCTGGACGTCACCTGCTGAGGGGAAGTAAAGAATAAATCTGTTTTCCTTTGCTTCCATGCGCAGCTTTTGCTTTACTAAACCGCCTTTATCTTGACCTACGAGTTCTTTGCCATCTTATTTTCTTCTCCCCCCATCCTGCTGAGGAGGGGGAGTGATAGAGCAGCTTGGTGGGCACCTGGCGTCCAGCCAAGGTCAACCCACCACAATGAGCAAAGTAATTACATGTCTATTTGACATACTCTATTAATAACATATAAAAATCATGGTGTATTCTCACAGGAAAATAGTAAAAGCAAACTAGCAATTGCAAAGTTATCTCTGAAACTACGCTGTGTGCTTAAGCTGAGCAGATTCAATGACACATTATTATTAATTTCTGACCTCTTAGTGTTTCATTAATAGTGGTCAATTTATAGGCAAATACATTTAATAATTTATTATTAATCTTTAAGTACACTATTATTTTTTAAACTTTCATTATAAAGTATTAAGTTTATTTAATTGCAAAAATAATTTTTTACTCCTCAGAATTATTTAAACTTTCTTCAGAAAATACATATTCATATTAACTTCAACTGCAAAGAAATCCTCGAAGCTTTGGCCTAGAATGGGACCTCAGCAAAGTACCCAGTCTCAAAGTTCTAACTCAAGAAAAGTAAAAACAGCACCTAATGTTTATTCCTTTGCTCGTACAGCCAAAACCAGCACAACAGAGCCAACACAGAGTTATCTTGCTGAGACAAAGGGCATGTGTACATGTGCATCTGAAAGATCATTTATGTTGTACAAGATATGACAGACAGAGGCTAATAGATAAAACCAGAATACTTTAATTGCTGTTGTCTGATTAGTCTGAAACAATAACTGAAATATTTAAATAATTTATTGAAACTAAGCTTGTGACATTAAATATATTGCAAATGAAATGTTAAATACTAAAGGGTCTGAAGAGTTGACAACTGACAGAATAGGCTGGAACATGTGAAATGACATTTGTGGAAAAGGAAGTAAGAAAGCCTCAGAATCATACAGGAGACTGGAATACTACACAGGAAAAATGGGGTTATTTTACATATGTAAGTATCAGAAACAGGATAAGACGCTAACAAAGGAAAGTATAGTCACCATTTAAGTGACTATTATGAATTTTTGCCATAATTTCACTTGGAGTGACAGCAAAAAAGGCAGATCTATGAACATTACTTGACTGTGAAGGAACATGAGTCACCAAGGCATCACATTTCTTTCCAATACAAGTAGAAAAACACTGACATAAAACACAAGCTATTTCTAGATCTCACCCAGGATATAGTACGTAAGTCCAGTCACTAAAGAAAGATGAACTGGAGTACACATAGAGGAGAACTATAGAATGAACAGGAGAGAGGAATACCTGTCTCGTGAGAGAAGATTTAAAAAGTTGTCTTACTCAGCTTCATACAATAATCCCAAGAAAAAGGACCCATACAATTTTTGACAATTTTTCCCCCCTAGGAGGGAGCAAGAAGCCTTTGAATTTTTAAACAGAGCTTGGGAAAAAAAAAAAAAATAGAAGTTTTAAAATAAAAAATATTTTCAATAAAGCTCAAGAAAACAACTGTATAACAAGGGCCACTGCAATGATGGGGAACTGGAAAGCTTCCAAATGCTCTTTTCTGTTGTGCCTACATTAGTAACTAAAACATGCCAGAATTCATTTTCTGAGCCTGAGGAAAAGTGGCCCAGCACAACTTGTATTCATATAGCTAGATTCTCCTCCATTCCCCAAAACAGGATAGCCTTGTCTAATCTGCCTATTGAGAACAGCCTCCCATCTGTTCCATATTATCCCAACTCTTCCTTGGTGTGGTCTGGGACAGCATTCATTAACACAGGTCATAACCCTGCCACAGTGCATGCTAACGTTTAGGACTATGGACAAGGCAGTGACTAAACTTCTGCTGATCCTATTTAGTTTATTGGGCATGGGGAAGTTCCCAGTAACGAACCAGCGTGAGTAAGTGTTGGTTACAGAGGTGAGCATCAACACACAAGACAGTCATCGACTACTGCTAAATATCTGCATTCAGGTGGGAACTGGAACTGTGCAGGAATGCAGACAGCTATAAGAAATCAGTTGATGAAAATATGACCAAATGAATAAATCTGGAGTCCAGTTTCACTGGGTCTCTACCCCATCGGAACAGGGAGTTGGGGACAGAGGCTTGAAATCCCTGCTTTGAAAGGTGTGAAAGTACGAAGATTTAAAACAAAACAAAACAAACAAAAACACCACAGAGAAGAGAACAGGGTCCTACCACAGACAAGTCATCAGCCTCTGCTTCAACTGTCCCTCTACAGGCATCATTGAACAACTTCAAGGATGGAACATATTTGGAAAAATTGTAGTGATAGTTCAGGCAGGCATCACGGTTGAGGCTTTGCAGCAGTGCTATTAAGAAAACTTGCAGGCCCATTTTCGGTCATACCAAGAGCTAGTCTGAACATCTCTGCGTCACCTCTTAGCTATCCTAAGACTTGAAGCCAAACAGTAAACATTCAAAATTGAAACATTGCTTTACTGCTCTCAGTTTACATAATCATTGCACGTTAGGAAGTGAAAGAGACATTTTTAAAACTTCATCCGTCCTTGCCAGTGTATCACTTTCAATCACTAGTTTTATATTGCGAAAAAAGTATCAGTACTTCCACTTTTTTCAAGTCTGCCTCTCTATTTTTTCTGCCTCCTCATAGGAGACAAATTAAACTAACATAGCATACAGTTAAGTTATGTTTGATTTAAATGATGTTTCTTTTCAATTATACTATTTATTAGAATATAATTACATCTTGTTTGCATAATATAACATTTACATATTATTTAATTATATGATTCAGTATTTTTTACAAAATTATGTTTCCACTGAAAGTAGACTTTTTTCCATTGTGGTATACACAAAGATTTCATGCTTCATCTGGTGAAGAATGTGACTTTGCAAAGATTGCTATCCCCTACACAAAAATACGATATATACAAGGTAGCAGGCTTTGGCAAAGTAAAAACATACACACTCAATGTCACAAAGCGCATATCGATTTTGTCATGTAGCCAAAGTGCTACAGCATTTTCATGCTTAATAACTACTAGGCTACCAATGCTTGAGAAAGTGTATGATGAGCGATGTACTTTCACTGTTACAGTCTAAGGCACAAAGCTAGGAACAGCTTCTCAGAGGTAGACACAAGGATTCCACCCCTGCCCAATACATCACACATGCAACCTGCCACAAGTGAAGACACAGCTATTAAGTCTGAGAATAAAACTGAATGTGGGCGACCAAGAAGAGAAGGAGATGCTATATCAGCCTTTGGCATTGTTAGAAATGTAGAAATAGAAATATTTTTATTAAACTGTAGCACTTTGCAATATTCTCATTCTGGGATAGTCACTTTATGTGAATTCAGATGATAATCTCTTGGAGTCCAATCTAGACATTGAGAAAAGCAACAAAGACATTTTAAAATACCTTCTTCTTATTAGCGTGAAATAAAACCAAGAGAGGTTATAAGGAAAAATGGGGAAAGACTAAAAAGTGGGGGGAATATTTTATTATCTTGGCTTGAAAGCTGGATAGAGAAATGCAGGTTAGGTATAATTTCTTCTTAATTTAGCTGGAGGACAAAATACTGAAAAGCCAGGAAAACAGTTTCAATGAGCAAAACTACAATTCAAACCAGGTTTACTGAAACAGTATGCTATTTCCAGTCCCTTCATAAAAAAAGCTGCTAAGATTCCATTTTATTTTCAGGTGAGGTTACCAACTTGAGAAGTGGGAACAATAAGATAAAAAACACATCCTGAAGGCATTTATTCTCATGGACTACTTACATGGACTCAAACAACTGCATGTAGTGTTCATCCCCACGTCCTCCTTCCACTTCATGGTCCAACTTCAAAATTATTTCATTTTCAAACTAATAAAGAAAGAAAAATCAAAACACTGAGCAGATATCCAGAGGTCAAACATATTTCAATACGGCATCAAAAGAATATCTTTGTATAGTTATATCACATATTCCCTAGGGTTAAATGCTTGAATATATTCCAGTTGAATAATGCACATCTGACTACCTCCAGACACCTGTTTCTCAGTAAAAACTGATAAAATAACCTGAGGAAACAGGCTTACAGTGTCGGTATTACTGGTTTTCATAGAACATCTCTGATTTGAAATGCAGGATTTCAAAGTAAGTAGAATCACTTTCACCCAGATAAAATATGAACAATCTTACAGTATGCAATACCTTATTTAATTGGTATTTGTTAGGTCTATCTAGATCCTAATTAGGAAACAGTGATATATAAACAAAGACAGCAAACAAACTATTTTTGTAGTTAAACACAATTCTTTCCCCTCTACTGCATCATCTTTTCAATTTTACTTTACAGTTATGACACTGCTTCATTTGGAGCCATCAGCAGCCTTATTTCTGTACTTGTAAGGTCAAAAAGTACCTTTTTCCCCTCTCCGAATTGAAAAAGAATCTATGCAGCCTGTGTGCATACAAAGAGAGGAAACCTGTTAATATTTCACCACTGGTCACACCGTGTTAGCTATCACTAATCAGCTAACTCTTAAAACTCCAAGGCTTCTAGGTCTCCTTTTATCCCAAACTTAGCTTACAGAGAAGCACTACATCCCAGTCTGCAGAGTCGCCCTTGAAACTTCAACCTAACTCCTGGGCCCAGTCATTCCTGTAATAAATTTCTTGAAGCTGGGTATCTGAAGATGTTATCTATATTGTTTACTTGCCTTTCCTGTTACATCTTGTAACAATCTCTCATATACTCTTCAGGTAGTTTTACATAGTTAAGCAAATCCTATTTTCAAAGTTTGTCACACAGGTAAAGAAAAAGTTATCTGGGAAACTAATGCTAATCGGCGAAATTGTTGTTACAAACAGGCATGCAAATTGTCAATGACAATAGCTGGACATCTTTAAAGTATAATAAACTCTGGCAACATCTCTGGAGAATTTCTAGGTAATATACCATTAATATACCACAGGAATATACCATTACCTCTTAAAGAAATGGAAGTATATGTTGGATTATATTTTAACCCCGCACTTTGCAGGATCATACCTTAGTTATATAAAGCCTCTTTAAAATGTTGTTGTGTTATTGCAATATAAATACAGAATTGCAATTTGTCATTTCAAAGCACTTGCAATACATTATACACAGGAAACTGCTTTATCATTTTGAAAGGGTTAATCCAATCTAACACGTTTAGATCAGAATTTGTAATTAGTTTGCAATGCCTTTACCATATATTATGCAGACTGCATTCAGGTCCAGGAAATTAAAACCATGGAAACTATAATACATGCATATGGTTTGTTTGGGTTTCTTTTCCCTCCCTTTCCAAGCACCTTAAAGCATTAAGATTTGCATGTTCAAAA